>CAVNZL010000013.1:45000-212500 GCA_963693355.1 Pontia daplidice | reverse complement strand
TAGTAGTTGATTTTGGAATGTTTTACATTGGATCCGACAGACGGCGCTTCCATCGCAGGTGTGCCGGATTTTAATTGGCACATACACTTTTGCCATCTTATAGGTATTTCATTGATCCTTTTACTAAAAAAACCATTCTGACGGGAATTAATGAAATCTTTAAAAGCAGTTTGGACTGCCTCATCGGAATTGAATTTTTTTCCTTGCAAGAAGGTATCCAAATTTCGGAAAAAATGGTAATCTGTTGGAGCAAGGTCTGGAGAGTATGGTGGTTGTCTTAAACATTCCAATAATAATATTTTAGATCAAAGAGGCCAGTACGACAGAACCCTAGTTTCATATGTAAGGACCTAATATTATGCCATAAATTGATGTAAAATTTAACAATTCATTTGATTTCCCTTCAAAATCATTTTAAATAAACAGGCAGGCACAGTCATAACCTAAATGCTAACAACAGATAATGGTAACCATTACCAATTGTATGTTGAGTAGAAGACTTATCTACATTCTAAAAGACTCACTGTATCACTATAAATTTCACTAGGAACAAAAGTAAAGATAATAATAACTATTATTAATATAACACAAGTAATACTTACAATAAGTGTACCTTCATTTAATTCAAAGGCTGTCAAAAAATGACGTCCACAAACAAACTGTGCTGTAAGTGCCCAATTGTTAGAACCTTTTCTGAATGATGGTAAATACTCCATTGGTTTTAGCACATACTCTACTGTTTGTGGTTTATTTTCATCTAAAAATTGCAAAATAATCACGGCTACAGTCAATAACAAACTTAAGTTGGGTTAACTATCTGATAAGTTAATTTAAAATAGAACTGAAATTCTATTTAACACAAATTTATATTAGCAATAATTAAAAACAGGAAAGGATTAGCTTCACCTTTAGATCCTCCTTGGATTAGCAGTGTTATTTTATCTTTAGATAGTTGTCGTATATAAGACATGAAACTTTCCTTTTTGTCCCTATCATTTTGAGCTCTCATTTGGGTCAGCCAATTATACCCAACAGATCTGTGCTCCAGAACTAGTTTCCATTGTTGCGAAGGTCCCTTAGATATCTGAAATATTTTTATGACACCAATAAAAGTTATTATCACTAAGATTACAACAATCTGAGCAAACATAGTCATGTAATATGCAACAACAGACAAAAAAAATGAGAATTACATCTTAAACAGTGCCTTTCAAATTAACGTTTATCAATTTAAAATTGTATCAACTTTTTATGTTACTTCTAATGAAACAAGACCAAAGAACAATGACCAAAACAAATCATACTCACAAGCAATGCTAACAAATCTAATGAGTCATCAAAACACATTTGTAGCTCATTAATTTCTCCATTCACCTTTGTTTCTCCAACAATACTTTGAGATTCTAAAGCATAGAATGTAATAGTCCCATTCTGAAATTAAACATTATTTAAAAATACAAAAACTTTGAACATAATTAAATTAATTTAAAAAAAATACCTTTGAGCCTATTATAATGATATTCTCAGACTCCTTAGTAAGCCACCAAACTACAGATGTTGGTTGAGGAATTTCAGCAAGGGGCAAGACTGTAACACTTGACAGTGACCACTTGCAATCAAATGTGTTTTGAGGGATAAAGAGAGGTAAGAAAGGGACAAGCAGCACTTTCTGATCACTCACAATAAAGACCCAAGTACCGCTTGGTTCGAAACACATGCAGTATACAGGATTATCAATAAAATCCCAGTCATAAACACTATCAAATCGTTCTGACTGTGGATTTATATACAAGAACATTAATTCTTTGTCACTTGAAAGAGCTAAGAATTTCTTTAGGCCTATTTCATAAAAAGTGTGATTAACAATGTCGAGATGAACTAACACATCTAACTTAAATAGTCCAGAAAAATCAAAGTGTTCACTCTGCTGTGCCATTTTGTTTAGATTCTTCTTAAGTCCTTCTTGCTTATAGCGGCATGATTTTGCTTTCTCGTTGAAAGTTGAAATATATATATATTTTTATTAAAAAACGTGTATTGTGCGTTGCAACAAAACAAATGCGTAGCCCTATAACGTAACACTTCGCTAATAGCTTTAACGAATAATTAGTTTATTTAATATACGGAAAATTTGCATCATTACAAAATATGTTCAGAAACTACATTATATTATTACAATTTATCAGAAAAACATGTTATAAAATACGAGTACTCAAGTTGCTATACAGTATCAGATTTAATTATTTTCTTTGATCCGTAACTGTCAACTGCCAAGTGATACACACAGTGTTGGTATAGTAAAATGTGGGTTGCAGTATATCAATTTATAAATTGTTGTATATAATTTTAAAATGTTCATATTATTCTGTTTCCACTCCATTCGGCCTTTCCCCAAGGACTGATGAGATCCTCTCATAGTGGTAGCCTTAAATTATCGTAGTGAGTTAATCGCCACCTTCACGAAAATCTCACCTTGACCCTCGGATCCTACACGTATCTCTTGGTCTATATATAGTACTGTATATGTTAGCGATGCGTAGGATTGTGTTTGGCCTACCCTCATTTATAATTAGTCATCATAGCGATAGATAAAGGTCACGACGTCACGGAGAACATGGTGTGTCTTACGAGCATTTTGTAAATAAAGTGGCGATTTAAAAAATGCTGTAGAGTTTCTAGCCAGTTTTTCGAGTCTGCTCTACGCCGAGGTAAATTTAATACTAACCCCTTAACATGACAAGTTTAAAAGGTAGTAAATGCGTGTGTACAGTACATTCACGCAATTATATATTAATATTATTCATTATAGTGCCTTATTTACGGTCTTAATCTCCATTAAAAATTATTCAGGAGATTTTAAGAAGATATTAAAATAAATGCTATAATAAGAATTTGGGAATTCACATAATGCGGTACTTCAAGTTGATTTGTAATAAAATGTATCTATCTGCAGTAGTAATAGTTAAATGTGGAATATAGGGAGCAATATATTGTATGCTCCGTACCATATATTATTGTACTACGTAGTGTGATTGTAAAGGTAGAACTATCAGTAACAGTCTCCGACATATTCTATGTATGATGTTAAACAACAGTCTGTGTAAACATTTGTTCATTGTTCACATATCACAATTCACAAATGATAGTAATCAGTAATGTAAGTAATGTTTAGAAAACAAGGGCACACTGCTCGTGACTAATGATTATGTCCGCTGCCGCCTGCCACTTCTTCTTGGCCTCACCTTGACTATTGACTTGTAAAAGTTTAAACTGTGGTTTAAACATCTGACTGCCGACCTTGAGGGATGAGGCAGATTTTCGTGATTTCGAACTTTGTACATATTATTTAGTGAATAGCATAGAATAGAATGCAGCTTTCTTATGATATGCTACGGCTTGCTGACAAATGACAATTTCAATTTAATGGAAAAGATTAGACACAGATTTCATCGTTTTCTGCTTTTCAGTTGTCTTCTCTAAAGAGTCTCGTAAATGGTTATCTAAATAACTTACTAAGAACGAAACATACAATACCATCCAAAATACGTATTAGTGCAGTATGAAAATTATAACGAAAACAACAGCATTATGTTAATTATAAAAAATAATTCATGAATATTTGGTCATATAAAAGGTATGGTTACATGACGTACATAAAGTTAACATTTTATAAATATGTATATCGGTGATAATTATTAATTGTTGACAGGAAAATGCTTGCTGCAAAGTGCTTTTGGTTTCATACAGCAGTATCTCCATCGCGAATTCAACATAGAGCAAAATCAACATTTAACAGAGGAGTTCACTTCTTTTTTAAGAAAAATTTGCTTTTCACAAATAGTATTACTTCAGGGGGTTTCATGGTAATGGGAGATTTGATACAGCAAGAGATTGAGATTCATGCAAACCTTTTACCTAGCAGATATGATTGGTCACGCACAGGTAATTTTGAAAAAGTTTCTTATTATAATAATTATTCAATACTGTTGTTGATATTACCCTGTTTATTGAAAACCATTTTAACCACCTTAATTTAATGATTTTTCCAGCTAGAATGTTTATAATTGGGACTCTTATGGGACCACTTCATCATTTCTACTATATTTACCTTGACAAAATACTACCTCATACTGACTTAAAAACTGTGGGGAAGAAAATATTAAATGACCAGTTACTGGCTTCTCCTGCAACAATATTTTGCTTCTTTTATGGATTAGGATTTTTAGAAGGAAAAACAGTAAAACAAAGTACAGATGAAATCAAGGAAAAATTTGCTTTTGTGTATCTTGTAAGTAACTCTAAGTCCTTCCATCCTTTTTCCTAAAGCATTTTATCTCATACCTTTATTAAGTTTACACCTCTTTTTCAGGGAGACTGCTTATTCTGGCCGCCAATACAATTCATCAATTTTTGTTATTTACCGACACAATACAGGGTATTTTATATTAACTTCGCTACAATGATATACAATGTATTTTTATCGTTTATGAAACACTATGATCAGCCAAAGATCTGATATTAGTTGAAATTGTTATCAGTAGAACTATCTATTTGTAAAATATTTATTGACAAAGTAGTTAGGTAGTGTAATAATGTATGAGAGAGACAATGTATAGACATATTAATAAATTGGAAAATTAATTAATTTAATTAAATATATATATATAATAAAATATATATATATATATATATGTAGAACCTATGTTTAAAATGAGACTAAAATTATTTCAAATAGCAAAGAGACTACTCAACATATTAACATAATATTTCAATGTTAAATGCACTGATTATTTGAACTTTTTCTTATGTAAAGCAATGTTGATTAATTATCATAATTGCATGTTTCATACTTTCAATTTTAAATGTGAATCTATTATACAATAACTGAGATTTAAAGAAATATATACAACTGTTATCAATTCATTCCATTCAATATTTTTACATCAAAGGTGTGACATAAATGTGTTTATTTTAAAACAAATCTACTTAGGTTTTGGTAAAGTTGGAAAAGTTTAAATTACCACTTGGATTTAAAACCAGGTATTAGAAAAGTACCTATTTTTAATTTGGTTAAGTTATAGCTATCTAAGAGCACTGATAACTTAATTTGTTGAACAGATTTAGTGATATGTGCTGTGATTTTTCTATTAACATAGACATTTTTCAAACAAACGTGGTGCTCATGAGTAATATATATTATAGTGATTATCCCCAACACATTCTCCAATCGTCTTTCCTGGTCTGTAACTTAACAATGATCCTATATAATGCAAGTGCTGGTCCAAGTGGAAGTCCTAGTCCTCTTACAATGTCTGCTCTCCGAGCCATGCTTATTGCTTGTCCATCAAATTCCTAAACAGAGTGACAGTTTATTTCATAGATAAATTACATTATCTGCAATGATATTGATGAAAAAATGGTGTTACTTTGCGGTTTTTACGCGGAATGTTGATAATAATATGGTTTAATAGAATGTATAATAAATAATAAAAAAATAATGTACTAAAGGTACAAAACCCAAGTTTAAGTTTAGAATATGCAAGTTCCCCCAACCGGGTGATATGTGGCAAGGCTTTAGACTACATTGCTCTACAACCAATATAACATATATGTGTTTGTACAAAGTGGACATGATTTCTGTGTAAATATTTTATCATACTTTATCTGAAAATTAGTCTATAGGTAAAGAGTTTTACATAAGAGATAATTGTACTATACCTGATCCCGTAAAATAGGCGCAGCTTCAGACAAATGCTCCATAAAATAATCATACACATCATCAACATTCCAATTAGTCACATCTGGTATATTGGGGTCTATAGGAACTTCATCTGCAATTTTTGCTGCAGCTCTATCTATTTCATGTGGCTTTAAAAATGGATCGATTGTTGATGAATTTTTTGCACCAAATTCTATTTTATTCGGGTTAACTTGTGATGGTTTATCAATTGATGGTCTAGATTCTACGCAATTAGTGCATTCCCATTGGTCCCAGGCTTTTAGCCTCTCAGGTATTCGAGGTGAGTGGCAAAGGGCATGGTAGGCATCAGAACAAATACTGCACACAGTTAATATACCCTGAAATGTAAAAATTAATAGTCAATAATAACCAATAACAATCACTGAAGAATCTGGTTTCTAGATTATGTAACACAATTAATGAGGTTTGTTTTAAAATTATCTAAATGTTATTTTCAAACAAACAACAATGTTACTTACAGCATCATTTGTTTCACAGCACACTACACATGTTTTACAATGTGGACATTGCCAAGTGTTGTCTGGACGTGGTTTCAGAATCCCTGAGCCTGACTGAAGGCAATTTAAGTGAGCTTTGTTGTTACAATCCCTGCACTCCACCAAAAGATCACTATTCCCACGGGACTTCTGTACCAAGCAGACAGAACACACACCTCCAGAAGTGTCTTGGCCTGTAAGGTGTGTATCATCCCTATCTAATTCATCACCACTACCATCTATAGACTGCTGGCTTTCTGATAGTGGTGTACCTTCTTTATCTACCTTACCAGCAATCATCATTCTCTTTTTTATAGTGCTTTTATTTAATGAACCAACAGGCCTTCCTCGTTTTCTTTTACTTGGAACATTGTTATCAGATGGATCAAACACTTTCTTTGCCATTTTTCTCCTCTCTCCAACTCTAACACCAGAGTTTTGATTATGATTTGAATTTTGACTGCTTGAAGCTTGTCCAGGTCTTTTCCTTGGTCTACCTCTAGTACGCTGCGGCGATGATCTGCATGAAGAATTAGCTGAAGAAGTCATCTGAAATTGATTGAAAATATTTTAGTATAAAGTAGTTATTATAATTATAAATAAAGCAAATTAGTTGTAAATGTCTTACTTTTGTGTTGGAGTCATTGTAATCAAATTTGAAACTGTCTGAGCTATCGCCATCATGATCAGCTGGACCTAAAGCTAAAGCTCCATTTGGTAGCTTTACCAGACTGCCAGAAGATAACTCTTTGTTAATTATTGCTTCCAGTTGCTTCTTGGTATACTTAGGATCTTGTGATGCTGCTACTTTAACAAGCTCATCAAATGCAATGCCATTTTCTAAGTAACTTTGATCTTGATAGATTAAAGTTGCAATTGCAGATGTTATGATCCGTCTCTCACTTGTTGCTATTGTTAAACTCATTGCTAAAGATTGAAAATAACTTCCCATTATTAATTAATTCAATTAATTACTATTGAATGACTTAATGGCTACATTGAAATATATGATGGATAATTTTATTTCAATATATACAGTACTAAAACTCACTATTGTTTTGTGTTGACTTTTTTCTCCACTTTGCTGCGTTTCTATAACTTACATTATCCTTGTAATCAACTTTATAAATACTTTTTTCCTTTATACAACGTTTCAAATCAGCTTTAGTATCCTTAGGTGCTACTTTATAACATTTGAGCATAAATTTACAAATTCTTCCAATATCTGGTCTGGACTTTCGTGCACGTAGATGATCAATTGCAGCTAAAATTTGATTTTTATACTTTATCTCTGACATTTCTAAAACAAAGAATAAATGGATAGCATTGTTTATTAATTTATAAACTAAAACACATTTTAAAAATATGATGTTTAGAAATAAATATTTTCTCACCTATTTAAAATCATGCCGAAGACTTTAAATAGTTCTTCTTTTGCTCCTTTTATAAATAAATTTGAACAATATCCAGGACCTTAAACATAAGGTAATTAATAGTCATATAAATCTTTAGTTAAGCCATTACGTGTTATCAATAAAAATTCAATTTCAAACACTTCAAGTTGAGTGCATACTAATTGTTAACAAATATATTATATGTAATTTTATACCATGCCTAAATTATTTTTAATGATTTAAGATGATGAGTTGTGTAAGATTTCATGTAACAAAAGTACTTATAAATAACATAACGGAAACTATTAATTAAATTTATCAGTAATTATTTTTTTACATACCTGTCTGTTATTTTGGTCCGTCGTCCAAAGGGAGATTTAAATTGTTAATTTAATTTCGTAAAAGTTTATTATTAAACTTACTCAGTACTGACCCTGAGTTGAAAGCAAAGCAAAAAAAGAAAATAACAAAGAAAATTTTATTCAATAACCGGTTTATTCAGACAATTCAGATATTCAAGCTGTTTCAGGATCTAAAACTACTATTTTATATATGTTGTAACTTTAAATTCTATAAATATAATATATTCTGATTTCTGAATAGTTGAGGACCAGTGCTAACGAGTCAAGTTTTTTTAGAGATCAGAATTCAGATATCTAGTCTGTGATAGGTTAAGCTATTAAAATTCTGTCAAATCATTACATTTTTACTGACAGTTGTACAATATTCAGGCCTCATATAATCTGTGGTTCTAAAATGTTAAGAATTGCAATAATAAATCAGAAGATCATCTTATCTACAAAAGACAAATAAATGGATTCAAAATTTTTAGGAATTGTTCGTATACAATTAAAATCATTATATATCCAGAGGTTATATTCTTCCCAAGTTATTCAATCTGAGAAAAATATTGGAAAAGTTGTAAATGCCGCAATAATAGGAGCACCGAATTCAGGAAAAAGCACTCTTATCAACAAAATACTAGAACGTAAGGTTGGTATAATTATTTTAGAAATAAACGAGTATTGCTTTATGTTTACTCTTCTATCAGGTATTCACTCTTAATTTTAGGTATGTGCTACATCTAATAAAGTCCATACCACAACAAAACTTGCAAGAGCTATTTGTTATGATAATGATACTCAGATAATATTTTTGGATACACCGGGTGTTGTCACTGACAAGGAACAAAACAAGTAAGTACCTCAAAGGAGCTTAAAAAAGATGTCATGTTGAACACTAGTTAGTAGTTTCATAACTCATATACATACATACATAATAGTATATATAAATAGTAATGTGTTATATTTTATAGATATAAACTACCCGAGTCTATGAAGCAAGCATGTAAGAAATCTTTGAGTTGTGCAGATGTAATTGGTGTAGTCCATGATGTCTCCAACAGATGGACAAAAGAAAGACTACATCCTACTGTTCTTGAAATGCTGCATATGGTTGTTAATGTTCCTAGCTTCTTAATCATCAACAAGGTATTAAAAGAATATACTAGTAAATAATAAAAATTATAATCTAATCCTTCATTTGTCTGAGGAAACACAAAACTTACCACTAATTAATATTGCAATATGAATAATTTACTCATCATTTTTAGGTTGATCTATTAAAGTGTAAGAAACAACTACTAGATATAATACGAAGCTTGACAAATGGTGTCATATCAGGAAATCCAGTTCCAAATGGCAACAAACATACACAAAGAAATATTCAAGGATTTGGTAGTTTTTCTGATGTATTTCTGGTTTCGGCTTTGAACGGAGATGGTGTCAGGGACATAAAGGTATAAGTGTGTCGTAATATTATTCATGATTATTATCTATGCAAAGCATATGATTGGAACCTCAATAGGCCATCTTCCAATTAGATTTCCTAAATTAAAATATTTAGCTTATCATTATAATTAAGGCAAATTTAATTTTCTGTATATAATTGTGAATTGAAAGGTAAGTCTGATGTTCAGGATCCAAAATTGCTATTTTAGGTTCTGTTTCCGAGTATGTCCCAGGTCTTGGAGAAACATGGCTACTGATGTTTTTTTTGTGTTTCTTTCTTTTATCATTACAAATAGTTAGAATATTTCTGAAATATTATTATATTGTGAGAGAGTCAATCAGTTAAATTGGCATAGCAATATAGTATATGTGAAATGTGCCACAATATTATATTATAAGCGTTAAAGTTTGATGCAACAAATAGTATGAAACTTACTAACTTAAGTAACTTTAATTTGTTCAAATTGCCCAAGTACGAAATACGTTTTCAGGAATACCTAATATCAAACTCGAAAGTTCGAAAACTACAGTACTCGTCTGACATGTGGTCCGATCGGTCAACTGAAACACTCATAGAAGAGGCAGCTAGGGCTAAGTTTCTAGATTTCCTCGCCCAAGAGATACCGTACAATTTGGAGACGAAACTGGAGTATTATGACGAGAACGAAGCAGAGGGCAACGTGACTTGTTCGCTGTCCGTGGCGTGTCCTTCCGACAGAATCGTGAAGCTGATCGCCGGCGCCGGAGGAGGCCGGCTGCAGCAAATCAAGTCTTCTCTGCGCAGCGACTTGGTCGACATGATCAAGAAGCCAGTCACTGTCGACATACATTTAATCACGAAGAACAAGTTGTCTAGTGAACAGGAAATATTGTAATGCAATCGAAGTTGTTTTTTATTATTAAATAGATAATATTTTTACCCTTTTTTATTTATTGTATATTTGTAGGACTTTTAAGGAAACATTTCCATCTAGCAGTTATGGAAGCGCACAATAGAATACCTTCTGAATTATCACAAGTAAATAACTTTAGATGTATAATAAAAGCAAATTTTCAATCTCAAAAATGTCATCAAACAAAACTGCTCGCTTCAACGTTTAATATTGCGTCAGGTATTCTTTACTTTAATCGTCTTTAAAATTTTCACTGATTGTGTTAAAATAGTGTAATAATTTGGAAAATTTTGCTTAAATAAGAATTAGTGGAGAACTTGGTGGAATTGTTTGCCAGTTGTTTAATGTTCAAAGCAATATAATTTTACAAGTTGCCGTCTCTCCGAGAGTCTGACAGTCGTTCGTCACCGCTGTTTACTTAACAACTGTTTGGAGAGACTAATTCCCTTGTTACAATTATTATTAGCCAAGTAGCTTTAGAAATTATTTTAACGAGGTCCTAAATAATTATTGTTTCAAATGAAAATTGAGATGGGTTATTTGAGCGGCTTTAAAATATTATCTTATATTGTTTAGAGGCGTTTATTGTTGCCATTATAGTCTTTATTGTTAGTACCCTCAAATTAATAGACTTAAATTCTAAAAAGCTTTAATATGATATTGTCAGACCCCGATAAATAAAAAGTAGATGAATAAATACTTATTTGAATAAAAGTGGATTCGTGACAAGAATGGTACATCTGTCGCCAAAACGATTACCGCGACATCTTTTTATTTGTTATTTTGCCTTAGGAACAGTGTTACATACAATTTTGTACAATTATTGAAAAAACAATAAAAAAGGCGCGGCGCAATGTTGGCGTTATGAGATTTTACTAATCGTATCTCAACGATGGGTCTTGGGATATTTAATAATGATAATAAATAGAGATTGCAGACCCTTGTTGTGGCTTAGAAGCGAAGCGAGCCAAAGATTCCGCACATAAAGGGTAAAAATTACCATTGAGTAATAGAATTGAAAAATCATTATTGTGAGTCTGAAAAACAATATATATTATTAAGGAAATAAATATTATTATTGTGGTGCCATACAAAAAACGGGATATTTTTTCGTAAAATAATATTCCGAGTCCGAATCGCATTTGCCCGATTTTATTTCATTTTAGAACTCAAGTAGAGGTGCTATAAGTCTTGCCTATAACTTTTGTTTTAAACTCAGCAATATTATAAAACTCTTTCTCTGAGAACAAAGTCTTCTTTGGTATGAACACAATTTGATTAAAAAATGTTGGAAAATTATTTATTACGGCATTTGTTAACAAAACAAAAAATTTATTTTAAATGTGAGGTTTTTCTCTAAGTCATTCCAGTTCCAGTTGAGTTAATTTGAGTTTTAACTAAACCATTTGGTTTGAATTACGGAATAACTTTTGTTTACCTTTGACCCAGTAGGTAATGATTAAAACTTTCGCCTAATCTCCTTGTTTGAACCTTCAGTGGGTAGTTAGGAGTGAATTTGGATTGAAATAAAATTCAATCGTTTAACTTTAACTTGCTAATTACTTTGTTTACAGGTTTACTTTGTTTATAAAAAGCTTTGCATGTTTGCAAAAAACACTAGTAGAGTATATCGTATAATAAAAGGCGTGAAGTTTTAGGGTATAACCGTAAAACCGTAAGAAGTGGACAACTTACATATTTAATATTCCCGAACAACATAATATATGTAACAAAGCGTAAATATTTTATGTCATAATTCACTGTGAAAATAAGTGCAATAGTTTCGTCAATCAAAATTAACAGATTTTGATTAATATGTCTTACACAATGACAATTTTTTTTCTAAACTAACACTAGAATATTGCTTTACGTACTTCCTTATACGCCGTTTCTTACCGTTCGGCTTGATTCTCTTTCTTTACCCAGAGATCTTGCGTCACTGTGCGTCTTCTACGAAATCTACTACGTAGAGTGTTCTTCTGAACCATGTGCTTTGATCCTATGATGATATGATATTGATGCTATGTATTCCATCCGCAGCACCTCGATGTCCTCCACAGTCTCACTCAGCTTCAAACTGCTTTTGGCGACGGAGCATAATGCTAGATAACTATTTATAGCTTCGGCTTGCCCAATTCAAGCGGCCGAGTCGATCTCATTAGTTAATCTCTCTCCACAACTAAAGCACACAATATATTTATGATTATAGTATGATTGAAACAGATACCATGAGATTCGTACATAAGTTAAATATCCTCCTACATTAGTATTTAGGTGTGAAAAAGCTGTGCTCGCGGTATACCCCACAAAATTTTGGTGTGGGTGGGACATTGTCACAAATAGTCGCTAATATAGGTACTATTACTTCGTCGCGCGAGTGCATCTTAGTGGAAATATTTAGTAATTGCTTCTTCGCTGTTGCTTTAGAAAATTGTCGCACCGTGAATAATGATTTGTAAACGAGCAATTGTTGGCCAGAAATTATTGAAGAAATGCGTAAAAATAACACGCTGTATCATTTTGCCTACGATATTGCTCACACGGTCAGATAGACACAAATTTACGCTGAAAAAGGTATATGACTTCTGAGCCGTCCTACATACATTTCCCAACTAAGTGATTTTTTTTACCAATTACGCGATCAACACTTTTCAAGAGTAAGAAAACCTAAATATTGGAAGAGGTCTATCGAATTGCCGAAACGCCTATCGGTTCTTTGTACAATAAATTTTATTTTACCTTTGAAAGGTGTCTAAGTGCTTTAGGGTTCTCTCATTACGTTCATTTACTGAAGTGTCTTCCCAAAAGATTTATTGCTCTTGGGTTTCTATCATTACAGTTACGAGGGTATTTTATAGATTTTCGTTTACGCGTTTGCGGTTACACTTGGAATGCTGTAAAGGTTACAAAAATGCTTCAATATTTTTTGCGGAAAGTGAGTAACGGTTGCAAATTAATCGAAACTCTCTGTACACGCTCAGCTCGCAGGGGTCCTTTGTCACCGTTCTAACAAATGCATAGTGCATAGTCTAGTACCTACCTCAGGCTGCCATTCGCTTGCTGAAATAGAACGCCTGATTGGAATTTATAATAAATCATTAATATAAATTATAATTGTTAAGGAGATTTTGAAATATAGTTGAGTTTTTCAGTTTAAATATTAATAACCTACTTTACTATAAGTTGCAATAATATCTTGCCCTGCCCCATTCAATTGACATTTCAATAGTTCTGGGGATTGCTGATAGCACTTGTCGTGTTTTCGCCAATCCAGCCAATCGAAAACTATTTCACATAAAACTTCTTCTAAGTACAATTATGGAAATTTTCATTCGCTTATATTCTAGTCGATTGTGGCTCTAATATTTATATTTTATTGTTATTGTCATGACAATATGGAAATATACTATAGATAGAAGGAGGCTGAATAGCTTAGAAAAGTAATTAGGAATAGTTTACCACATTTAACTTCAACTATGGCTTAGGAGCCTACTATTAATTGAAATCTCTAGTTTTTCGAAAACGCTGCTGCGCACTCACGACAAAATTGCTTCAAGCGAGTCGATCATTGTATAAAAGTATACTTGGCACTAAATATTTTCTAAGTTGTTTTACGAATATACATAACGTTATAAAATACATTTTTTGAAAATACCAACACGAATTCTTTCAAGGTTATGAAAAGATACAAGAGAAGAGAGACATCAGTAAATTCCAATGCTCACCGCAACACAAGCAGCGACATTATAGGCCACTTTCGATACATTATCGGGGAAATAGGATCATAAAACAAAAGAACAGTAAAACATTATCTAATGGAGAAGTGAGCTAATCCTATTGGGGCTATTCGAGATATGGCGACGAATAATGGATTGGGCGATGTTATCGCGGGAAACTGGCGAACTTTCATACTATCGCTCTTAGTACTATATTACTAAAAAACAGACCTAATTACGAAGTGTTGTGTAGGACAAAAGGATTAAATTTCTTGTTAGTTTGATTGCTCCATGCGTAAATAGAAACAAACAGAACGATTATAATAATGGCTAAACATACAATAAACTAGGCAATAATTTGTCTGTGAAACAGGCATTGTTAAATGCGCTGGAACAACTTCTATCACAATTTACAACCATAATGTTTCACAACATTAAATACGTGAAGTACTAAAAACATCAAATGTACCAAACTTTCGGTCACACGAAAGTTTCGCAAATTGCATGTAATTTGCGCTGGAGTGGAATCTACTAATGGCCGGACGGAATTCATCTATATAAGTAATTACTATCTCGTAAATATAGTCATTCGTTGATGATATAGGCACAATTATGGCTGCTAAGTAATTAAAGAGTCATCTGCGATCCCACCCATTTGTTACTCTTGAGTTAGTCAGTGAGTTACAGAGAACATACTCCGTTGGTGTCCGTCTTGAACAATTAAAGTGAAGCCTAAATATTAAAATACTGAGTGATTAAAGAAGACTCTCCTATGTTGTCGGTAGCATCTACGCATGTATTGTCTTGTAGCTGAAACCACTTCTATGTTGAATCTGAGAACCCTTTCACCTATTTAACACAATCACGTTAAGAGATTGTGTACCGATCATGCAATGATATCAGCAATCAATCTTAATTAGTTAGTGCCGCTTCTCATAAGCAATTTGGATTCACTAAGTTTAATTACAAAGTTTAATAGCAGCTGCCTTGGTGCATAATCACGTGGTGGCACTTAAAACTTGCTCTATAGTTCTACGATGAAAATTATGAAACAATGAAGCAAAACGCTTGCTTAGGCTCAAACGCCAACTCAGCCACGGTTGAAAAGTATATTTCACTTTAATTTATACATTTATTCTTATATAATAAGTTTTATTCAATACTTAATGTGTGCGTACCCAATAGCAGTTTATTAACATACTTGGAACCTTTAATAATTTCCTGTTCCATTAATGGAACAATATTGCAGTCCTATAAACATCATTGTAAATATCATTAATTAAGTATGCAGGCATAAATTAAAAGAAGCTTCACATTTTACTTAGGCACCATAAAATCAATGCCAAGCGATGAATATTGAACATGTATTTAATTAGTCAAATTGGTGACAAATATTTAAAGAGCTCATTAGTCCTAAAACAACATGAGCTTATTCAAACACAACCCAAGACCGAAAGGAAAGTGAAGTTAGTCATCATAATATTGTCTTTGGTTTACGGGAGACCTTACGCACTTAAACTTGATTAACGCGTTTCGGTTACTATTACAGTTTTATTAACAACGAAAAATTTTATCACAATAATACCTTCTCAAAGTTCAGACGTTGGTAATGATAATAAAATGAATTTGGAACTTACTGATGTTAGAAGTGCATTTTTTTTTAATTCCTTTTGAATTTGATAGAACTCAAAGTGGGTCATAAGATTATAAAACTGAGTTTTCTTGATACTACCGTATAGAAACGTGGGTTTCTGATTAACAATATAAAGATATGATTTATTAATTTATGTAACAAAAATTGAAGATCGTTTCCAGTTGAATAGGGAAATACAATAGTGGTGATAGTTGAGATAAATTAATTTCCCTGTCCATAAGCAAAAAAATGTGGAGTATTCAATGAATGCTTTATTTAAGAGACGAAGTAATTTTCATCTTTCAGCAATGACTAACGGCTAAGTGTCTTATTTAATTTAATTCTTGTCTATTTTTTGTTGAATATGACGTGTAACCAATTAAGGTTTCGGTAACTATATTTTTAGGAGGCCGTGTGTGATGGGGATTCCATTCTTATATTAAATTTACAGAAAGAAGGAATCATAAAGGACATAGTTCGCACAATTTTCCACGAGGTCAGGTTAACGAATCTATAATGAAATAAGAATTTAGGACGGAAATACAAGTAAAACGAGCTATTTTCGCAAAAAACCACAACCGAATAGAAATACACAAAAAATATTAAAGAGAACTAATTGCACTATTCATAGTGCCAGCATAATAACTAGGTTTAAGAGACGAATTTATCAAAGGTGGTAGCTATCCAGGTAATGAGTATGAAAGGAAGAACCGCGCGCCGTTTAAGGATTTTGTTGAAAAATCTTTTCAAATAACGAGTGTAACAGCTGAAGAGGTAGTTTTACATTTATTCTCTCAGCTGAGAGCTCGGAGCTAATGGCGACATTGTTCCAGCTTATTTTTCCTGCATGCAGGATTTGCTCGGGTAATTTAAGTGAAAAATTAAAAAGTTCCTACTGTATGCATTGCATACGCTTTGAGAGTACTTATACAATATAATATTTTAATTATTACGATTGTTATAGTTACTGCAATTAAATAATTTTTATGTTTGGTTTGAATATAAAATATTTTGTTTCAAGACTTACATTAGCAAATCTTTTTCTGCTAGATAACATTTGTTAACAAAGCTTACATTCTCAAAATGTAGGATTAAAACAGCTCATGGACATGAGCTGTAATTAAAAAGAGAAATCCTTGTTTTTAGAAGTTCTGTGGAAATTCGAAAAATCCTTCTTTTATTTTGCACGAGTATCTTAGTATATTATTTTCACAATGTAAGGGTCCTTAAAGTCTATCCTTGGTAGAGTTCGCTTTCGACAATTATTAGGGGAGATATTGCAATCGTAAATATCTGATAAGGCGATGGAAACTGCTGAGTGGCCGCCAAATATTGCTAAGGGAAATTTCTTAACTTAGGAGCTTAAGCCTCGGAACTGCTTAAAAGCTTTGATGGCTTTTTGTGAAGTGAACTTCGAGTGAAGTACCACTGAATGGTATTCTTTTTAAAGTTTTTCTTAACATAGTCTGCAAAATTAAATAATGTAATTGACCGACTAAACTTGACAGAATCGAAATGAAAGGCAAGTAGGAAGTAACTTTTGCCAGGCTTGGACTGGACCATGAAAAATGCCTTTTTAATATAGATTTAACACTCTTTAAAACTGTATAGTCAAGTCAAGCAGTAAAATACTTGTTTTTGAAGTTAGAGGTTCCATGCTTGCTATGTTCAATTTAACAATAACATATTTTATGACGTAGAAATGATTCAAAAAGATTTATATGGTATTTAAAATTAAACTTAAATTTGAAGTTATATATATATATCGAATTTATTTGATTTAATTATATAGCGGGCGTGGCAGAACGATGAAAGTGAAAAGAAGTCCCTTTGCGATATTGCCAGTTCAAAACAAAGGGACGCGAAAAGTAAGTGGACATTTAGTCTCTTTCATCAGTCGAAACAACAACATAATGTCTACTGTATTTGTAAGACAATCGCAACATGAAATAAATTATAACTTACCAATTACGTATTGAAACACGATTCATTTTACTCACATATATTAAATATTTATGCAGACGATTCAGATGCTTTTCAGTAACTGTGGTCACAGTCCGACTGTATATTAACGACGTCTATTCCTACAGAGGTGATGTTTATCATATTAATCAGTTACCAAGTATTTTAATGTGTGATTATTTTTTTTAAATAAAATTTACTCTGGATCACTTGTGAGCGTCAATTATATACTCGTATCTTGTGATCTTTTTCTTCTTCGTAATATAACAATAGGATGTATCCAAAGCTAAAGCATTGTTACGCTGGTGAGTCTGTCCTTGGGTATTGGACCGTTGTAATGTTTTACTCCTAAGTTTATAAAAATATTTTTTCCAGAAAAATCTTTGTTCACGAACAGAAATGTGGACCAGATTGGGGTTTGAAAAACAATGGTGGGCGTGTCAGGGTAATCGTAATGGTCAAGTATCCTGTGACAAGGAAAGGGTCGACTCTGCTGAGATATAGTGCCGCAATTAATATATCCTACAATGAGTATACATTACATTGGGCGTCTTTTATTTTCACAACATTACGTTTTCTATAAAAAATGTTTCAATTTGACTGGATAGTTGAACCTTTTTCTTTGGAGAGGCGGCATTTTCGATAAAGAGATTCGATATAATATATGAGCATCTATAATTTTAAAATTAATCTATATTACATGAGTAAAAATGATTTAACAGTTAATATCTAAAATTTTTATTGCACTTATTAGAAAATCCCTAAAGAAACAGTGGACTGAGAATCCATTATTAGAAAAGACAAGCAGTGGAGTGTACATATTTTGTAACGTATTCAATTTTCAATTAAAAATTAATTTCGATATTATCTCTGTGATAAAACGCCTCAAGTACATATTATGCGCTTAATTGAAATTTCATGCATCACTTATTCACATATGATGCTATCGCTGTACCTACTAAGCGATTGTTTAAAATTAAAATGTCAGTTAGCAACAAGACTTACTTCATTTTTAATATTATTGTATACACTTTGTTTCACTTGGTGCCATTTCAATGCCAAGATCCGACATTAATTTATAACTTGCGAGATGGACCACAATTATACGCAGAATACGTGAAAAAATTCGAGAAAAAATATGACGAAGAGGAATACTACACCAGATACCATAACTTCATGAATACATTGCGTAAAATAAATCAAATTAATTCGAAAAGTTCTCAAAAAGTGCAGCCAAACAAATATGCAGACTGGTCAGAAAGCGAGTGGCGAGAAAATGTTGAGCTTACAACGAAGATTGATTTTGATCTCAAAAAGCAACTACGAGAATATCAGCCAAAGGTAGAGTCGTTAATTAAGGATTTGGTTGATTAAAACTGCGCTGCGGCTCAGCAAGCCACCTTTGTTTCTTGTTAAATTATAAGATTAAAGCAACACACACTCCATCGTAATGTTTTAATTTACATAAAATTAAAGCCTTGACAATTGTTATATCCTTGAGGGTTTAGTGTAGAACTTTGAGTTAGGTAGTTGATATTCTAGTCGCAAACTCGTCTTCAATATGAGCACTTCGCTCGAATTAACTACACCGAACTGTTTGGTTTGTGCCAAGGTTACTACAATCAAAAAAATTTCTGAATTCGCGATTCTCTATATTTTGTTGTAGTTTTGATGAAATAATAAAATTTAAGTAATTCGTCGTAGCTTTATAATCAAACAATAAATCTAATAAGTACCGTGATTAGTGTTCGCTTCGTGAAACGTCCTCCCTACTTGAACTTCCCCCGACAATTACACTACTTGATTTCCTCCTCACTTGTCTCTGGAAATCGAAGATAATCATTATTAGTCTGTACTCTATCCGCAATGTATAGTTATGTGGTTTATCCATAAGAGTGGCAACCGAGAGACAAAGAATCAGAAGTACCTGATTTTATGGAATAAGGAAATAAAATTATCTAATAAATGAGATTTTAATGAACACAGTCTACCGCTGAACATTACGAGCGAATGCTATCTCGATCGTCGGTACAACTGTTTGTCACCTAAGGTTAACTTCATTTTATTAGAATTCCAGATTAGCTTCCATTTTGTAGTCTTTCTCTAGGGTACAGTGTCAGTGAAAATATTCAGTTGAAGTGTCCAATCCCAGTTTATTGGCAGAGTTGTTCTGGTCAATTGAGGCTGTGTCCTTTCATTTGCAAAGGGTTACTTTATAGGTTCGGCAACGGATATTTGTTACAGTGGCACGTAAATGGAAATCCTTCGAAGCGATTAGTAACATGAATTATTCATCCTCTCTTTAAGATTGCATTTGAATGAGGGATGGATCACAAGCTGCATTCGCGGAATATAGAGCCACTTTCTCTACATTTATCCTGCATTTAGACTTGCATTACTACATTATCTGAAAGATAAACTCCAACGTCTTCAAATGAAACTATGTTAGTTTCAATAAACGTATTATTAAAATGTAGAAATAAACGCCATTATTATTATATTATATAACGTTTAATTCTTAAACAACAACTTAAAAAAAGGATAAATAATAAACCTTTTTTCTATATATATATAGAAAAAATAATTTCATATAACGATAAGGTTACTGTTTCTTTTTAAGTTTTTTATCAATCTAATTTATATAAGTAGAGCAGGTTAAAACTTGGGAGGCTTTTAAAAAAGTACACAGAGCTTAAACATTTTCCAATCACGCGTTGAAGCTAAAAGCACTTTGAAGTGCAATTTCAACTCGATTCAGTTACATCTGCTATATGAGGTGGATGGATTAGGAGCTATATAAAGCCGTAGAATAAATGCCCCCGGAGCACATTAGCGACGGTTTTCTGCGGCCGAATAAATGTGGCCAATTTGCGAGAACGTTTATCACCTAAAGAAAAGTTTCAACGTTTGAAAGTGCGGTAATTTCGGAAGGGAATTCATGGGTTAATCACCTCACCACTTTGATTCATCGAACTGAGTGCGATTTGGGAGTGAATGGTATTTAAAATATTAATTTCAATATAAAACAAACGCTAAAAAGATTAAGGTATGAAATAGACTCGTGATAATCCTTAATACCATATAAACGTTATTTCGCTATCCTTTTACTTGCCTTTTTATGCAGGCCACAACGTGAGTTCAGTGCTTACATATATTCATTCATGGGTCACGTTCAAACAGATTCGTCAGGCTCTACATAGCTTTGTACGACGAAGAAATAAAAATTATCGTTTTTTTAATGACTAAGATGGCGGACTCATTAAGACCCAACAAGGTCTAGAAATTGAAATACTTCCAGACAATGTAAGTTGTACTTAAATCTAAACGAGTAATATTAAGTTGATTGTTTGTTTCGTTGAACGCGCTAATCTCAGGACCAACGTGCTGGTGGGAATTTAAAAAATATTTGTTGGAGTCACAATACATCACGCTACTACTAGTAACAGCGGAACAAATCTAAATTGAAAACCGGGGAAAGGTATGTGCACGAGTTTTTGATAAATGCGCTTGAAAACGTAGGGAAGACTAGATTATATCTACTTTTTGGAAGCCCTTAGAAGCCCTATGGTGGGCTCCAGGCCTCTAACGAAGAGAATATAATCCACCAGCCTGGCCAAGGCTTTGCCATACTTCAAAGGAACGATTGGAACACTTATACGCTTTTTTTGCCGGCCGTAGATTGTCTGTTTTTGAAAACCCTTTATTTAGAGAACGCGTGTCAATATCGAATTGAATATACATACAAAGGTATACTCAGGTTCCTTAAAGCTGGGAAAAACAAAAATTACCACCGCGATCATTTAAAGCTTTTAGGTTAACGTAAAAAAGATATGTCGGAAACATTTATTTCGACACTCAAAATTCATAAATATTTTCCATTGATTGATAATAGGAATACCGGATTATACTTAAAATATTCGGAAAAATATAATAATAAAATTATACAAAACACGGCTTTATGTTTCAAAAGATACCGTTTTCCTCGAAATGTTTTCCATAACGAACGCGGAAATGTTAACGCGCATAAATGAAAAATTTGTAGTTAGAGTTGATAATCGCTCATAATCCCGATACGATATAATTCTAAAAACTTCCCATCTCCTATTTTTGCCATCACTTACGTAGATAATGCTGACGTTGTTGATCTCAGCTAGAAAATGTATAATATTTTTCCTTCGAAACCAATCTAGAGGGCGAAGCTCGTGCTTTCGCCGGCGTAAAGTCACGTATTATGAACTTAACACTTTGTAGAACAATCAGCCGCTTAAGCAACGTGTCGAGTAAAAATTTCGACCCAAATACTGCACTGAGTACAATTTCTATATATAGAAGGGCAACAGTTGGGAAATGTTTCGATTTTACAGGCAGATATTGTGAAGCACTATTCGTTATCGGGTTGGGAAACATTTTAAGGAATTTTTATAATTAATTAGATTTAAACAAATAGCAAAATGATTTTATTTTGACGATCCTCTCCTTTCCAATGTGATTTACGATTTTATTTCTAGACTTTACGTGGTAACAAATTGCGTTGTACGATCGTTAGCCACCCCAATCGTTTGCTGAGGATATTTTAGTAATAAATCATTCGCGATTTGATAACGTCCTTGTGATGGCAAAAGCCTATATCAAATTTGTAATCAATATTTTTTCTGACATAAGGCCGAGCTTACACTGGAGGCACGTAAATACCTTGTTCTTATACCTTATTATATCTTTATATACAAAGAGTGTTTCTTGAACGTTCAAGTATTACTTTACTCTTGTCATGAACATGAATTACAAAGTTTAAGGGTTATTTAACGAATAGCACACAATTCAAACGTATATGATTATGTATTTGGGTTCCCTAATCTGAGCACACGCTTTATGAATAATGAAATATGATATAATTCAACCTTCCAAAAGTTGTTTTAATCCGATGAGCTTAACCTGCACCATTAACCTTTATGTTAGAGCCCTAAATTTCAATTAATACTTGGTTGCATTTTAAGTTATAATTGTTACTTTGTACTTAGTTAACAACACGAGAAATTAATATAGGTTTAATTGTACGTATTTCGCAAATGCAGTAACAGTAATTATTTCGATTTTTTATACGCACCTAATTTGCGTTGCGAGAGTAATCAGAGGGCAAGTTAATTGCAGCTACATGGTATACCATTGTAATTAGAAAGATATTTTCAGAAATAAATATGTAGTTGAAGTAAAAGTGGCGGTATAAGGTTATAAATATTACATTCATCCATAACGGTGAAGGCTGGTCGTAAGGAAGAGATTTCGTAGGGCGTTAAATAACAGTAGACACACCGTCATAAATAAAGCTCACTTCGCAGCACTCGATGGAAGACACGCCCTCTAAAGCCACACTCGATCCCAAAGGTTGTAATTTCATGTCTAGAACTTCCTTTTCTTATTTTGTAATGTAAATTTCCCTCTTTCGACGTAGAGCTTTTCGGAAAATTTTCTCTTTGTTCAGATTGAATGTTGGATAACGAAAGATTTAATAAAGATTCGTGTAAATTCTTAGCAAGACCATATATAAGCAAAGACTATAGCAGTTGCTAAAAATGTGAAGGAGGTATTTGTTGTGTATTGAGTTTCAAACCTTATTTTGCTAGACGTAGTAGGCATACGTTTTCAATGTATTGTATAAAGTGTATGCTTCACCTCGCCTAAAGAGGAACATACTTATATATGGAAGAAAATGTTTCCATGAATTGCGATTTAACTTACTATTTTTATTGCGTGCTTCAGTTGTCATAAAAATAGCTCTTTTATAACTCGCTTTTGTTTTCCAAGTCGTTTGTTCTAAGCTGGCGTTGAATATTTGATTTTGAAATAATTATTATAGCAGAAGCCATACTCTCATACTGCACTGTTTTTCACACAAAGTCAAGCCTTGAGAGAATTGTTAAAATTTTGTTGGCCATTCCATGTCATTCCGTTTATAATAAGGTTTCGGTTACTTAAGTAAAACATTGAAATTTAAATTTGTATTAAGAAGAGTTTTATATAGAAATGATATACCTTTTAATTTGCAAATAACGCACAACTAGGGTGAGCGTAATGTTAACCGGAAGTATTTTGTTCGCTGCGCATTAAAAATGGAAGCACTTCATCGTCGTAGCAATATGTGAATTAGAAAGCCTGCGATATTATTTAGCACCTTCAGACGTCCGGTGACCCAGATCAGAGCTGAACCTAATAATGATGCAAATTACAGTGTTAAGGTTTGGAAGCTTAGCCTATGCATGCCTAATGAAATGGGGTTATTGGTCTAACGACAACTAAATAATAAAGCGGATGTTCATATCGATTCCATTGCATTGAAATAGTTACAGGGCACATACAATAAATAGTACTAGAAATGAAGTCGGCTCACAGACTATACATACTGTGCCGTCTCATCCCTTAAAAGTGACTGTTTTGTGGCCGTTAAGAGGTTGTATAATATTGATGGCCAATAAAATAACACTACCAATTTGACGTTTGTTTGTTATCTGTCGCTATCGCTTAATATATATTATATATCTATAAGTATAATATATATTTATTATTTCTATGTAATTAATCTAATTTACTCTCTATTGTATATTTATTTAATACTGACGCGTCTAAATGACATTAACTTCGTTTTTCGTTGAATATTTGGATCTTAGAGCCTATGCAAACAAACTTACTACTTTATTAAGTAAGTAAACTTCAGCATGGTAAGAAAATACGGAAATTTCAAGGGGTCGAGCTGCTATGAGTCACGGTCTAAATTAGTATTTGACCACGCTTTTCGAAGTTCAATGCACTTTTGATGATGAGGGTAGATTTCGTCGGTGGAGGCAATTAGTAGTGCAAACTACTCGACTAGTTTTCAATAAAAATCAGTTATTTAACTAAATATTACATGTTCAAGTAAAAACAAAGATAATTCTAATTCTCTATTTAAAGATGTATTTCTTATAAAAATTGTATGTATAATCATCATAGAAATAAGTTTACACACAAAGAAATACGAGTTTACTTTAGTTACATATTCGAGTTAACTAGTTATATTCAAGCATTTTTCCTCAAATAAAAAATCGTAAAGTGTTAACCGTATTTTGTGCGTATCTATAATCTATCGCAGCCTACTTGTACCAAAAGTCGTTTTAATTTTAGAAAATCCTATTCCGCATAATATATTGTCAAAGTTTAAAAACTAAATCCACTCGAGGAACGTTTCGGCGCTATCGCACTGCGCATGATATGGCCTAGCGAAACGAGTAACGGCTCTAGCAATAACGGCATTTGGCGTTGACGCGCGTCCGCGGTGGCCCGCTGTTCGTAGCGCGGCTTTTATTGCGCTATAGTCGCGTGGACGTCGTCAACAATACCAACATTATTTACATAAACAGTTTGACGATAACAAGACACACGATAGCTTCTATAATATATGTCTATCTTTAATTGGTGTTATCACAATAAATGAACATTTAGACAGTGTTTACTCTATGTGGATCTAATTAATAGTGAACTGATATAAACTGTGACTAATAAAGTGCACGTTTCCGTTTTATTATGTAGCTGCAGCACACGAAGACAAAATGAAGTATTTTACCGTTTTAGCCATTTGTGGTACGTATATATATGATTTATATTTAAGTAAACACATGAATACGTCATACTCGTAGGTATAAAATGTAATTTTTTTGATAAACTGTATATAACTTAGATATTCCCAAAATGTATGTATTAATATATGGGTAATATATGTATTAGTGTTTGTAATTGTGTGTATATTTTAACATGTTCAAAATAAACGAAAAGTACATTGTACATCTCAAAAATTGCCAAATTTTAGTTAAACTTTTTCTTTAATTATATACCTTAATTAAACTAACACAGTCGTCATAGTATAAAATATAAATTTACATTTACTACCACAAAAGGCAGATAGTTTGATCTGCTTCCATCGGTTTACTGATCTGGCAGTCGGCCATTCTATTTTACATTAGTTCTGTGTGATTCCAATACAACCAACTGTTGGAAACATTTAATTAACGTCATCAAATTGGTGTATCACTTATATGTATAAAAATAAATAGGGTTGCCTACGTATTTCTGTGTAATTCATTATACGATAACTAAGACACTGGACATTGTATTTTTATAATTATAATTAATTTGTGAGTTACTGGATGCATTGTTTCATGTAAACTTTTATATCGAATCAGTCCAATACACAACTGAGAATCTAGCCCTATATAAAGGGCTGGATTACTAAAGCATACACATTATTTATTTGTTTCATTAGCATTCATAGTAAACGCCAAAAGCAGTCTTTGCTAAATAAATTTTTCATATTTTGTACTTTTTCTGCTCACAAATTACCAGCCGTTCGCAGTGTAATTGTAGATAATAGCTATATCTGAAAATATCGTAGACAATCGGTATAACACAGTCGAGAGTTGGCCACGAGCCAAGCCGACGAATGCGACGATCGCCGTGCTTTCCTATTTCTTGCGGTTCAATGGAATTAACAATTTAACCTAGGACCGCCAATCGAACGCTTTCTTACAGACCATTTCCTCTGTTTCTACTTTCAAGTTAATTTCGTAATAATAAAAAGTCATATTCTATTTTGCCAAAGGTTGAGGTTAGGTTAAATTTCGTCTAGTAAGAAAGAAAATGAGTTCATTACTTTGCCAGTTAATTACGCGGTATGAAATAGCAAAATTTGCCGGTGTCATGTTTTGTTGAAATATGTTTGAAGCAACAGGGTTTTGTAGAATGTTCTAAATCTTTCCATCTATATATTGATACATTAATAGTATTTTTATTTATTTATTTATAATAAGACAAAAATTTATCGGACTGCATAAGAATAATGAAGTTTTAATTTAAATAGAACCTAAAACGTTAAATAATTAATTAAAACCTATAAGGTTTTTTTCCCCCCCCCTTCCGTTTTTTTTTTAAAAAAATCCCCCCTACCCCCTAAGGGGGGCCCCCGGGGGCCCCCGGGGGGTTTTTTTGGGGGGGGGCCCCTTTTTAACGGCCCGGTCCCCCCCTCCCGCGCCACTGCACAGCCCAGGTCGGGTCGTAAAACATTGCACGTTTGTGGTTTACCCTTTTAACTAAGGATAATCCAGTAACTTACTCTTATTGAACAGATGCTTGTTGACTAAAATTCTTGATTTCACCTGAGAGACCAATGTCGCTTTTATCTAGAGAGTGATGCTGTCGAGTTTTTGCTACCCCTTATTACAGCCACTTTGAACTCACTACACATTTCTAAATTGTCTACCTTGTCCACTACGCTTGCCTACTGAAACGAACCTCAATATTTTTGCGACACGCTGATAACAAATTTGCAAGATTTTTTTTTTAATTCCTCTTCGTATCGTTACATAATTCTTCAAATGTGTTTGCGGTACGATTAATTATGATTGTTTCGCCGACGTAGCGATTTATATTTGCGCTTGTGGTATTATACTGGTAACGTAGTAGTGGTGGGTGTGCTACTGGGTACTTCCACGCTGTAGGAAATTTTTCAGATGATATGTTTATTATTATTTCAGATGATATAGATGAGATGATATTTTTATTAACTTTACTATGTTTCCCATACTATATATATTTTCAACAATTTAGTGGACGACAACACTGATACCGAGACTCCAACATAAGTTGTCAGATAGATTTCAAATGTAACTCATTTTTACTAAATTAATTTACTAATTACTGTATATAATAAACATAAGTACGTTTGGGTAATTTATAAGAATATCAGTGTATAATTTTAAAATAAAAATGGTTATGATAAATAGGAATTTATTTGCACAACGTTGAAGCAAACACTCAGAGATTTATTCACCTCTACAGTGAATATTTTGAAGTACTTTTAAGTATATGTAGGTATGTTTTTATAATTTTTATTGAGATTCAAAATAGAGAGTATTTTTTTGCAATATCTGGTTTTCTACCCAATACTCTTCAATAAGAACCTTAAAATTGCTAGCCCTACTTAATTCTTAAGTTGTTCTCATTCATTTGATACCCATATTATAGGAGTGCATTAAAGATAACTTTGCCAGTGAGAATAATAATAAGTTGCAAAAGAATACAAGATGTCCGATAACCGAACTAAAGACAATCCGAAATATGTAAATTTAAGACATTATGCAAAGTAAATCGAATTTACGACTTGAGCAGAATTTGTTTTGGCATATCCGTACGACTGTCGAGCAGAAACAACATGGAGATGGCCTGTGTCTAAAGCAAAACTGGCTTCGATCCAGATTTTACGACTTTTCGGTACTAATCATATTTTGGAACATTTCAAGTTAACAGAGAGGCTTTGACTCACAATGATTAATTCCAGGCGTTGCCTTGAAGACGTTGACACATTAGTAAAAAAAAAAACGAATTGTAAAACTCCTTTCTTTTGAAATCGATAACAACTCGTGTGCCGATCAAAGGATAACGATTAACGACTCATGTACATGCACAATTTAACTTATTACATGAGCCTGTGGTCGGGTTAATTATACATTAATAAAATACAAACTCATCAAGGTAATGTTAATTAAATTATAACAACAGTGTACCGTTTTGCTACGGAATATTGGATGTCGATTTTAATTAATTTTGTATTCAATTTAAATTTGAATAGGATCACAATATAGTTCCCTTAAATGTTAAATGGGATCATGAATAAGAAGTAATATCTTTACATACCTTCTTCAATTTAGGCGAAATTGCATCAAATATAGCTAATACTTGCCATATTAAATATTGAAGTAATTTATAAAAAATATTTTATAAGATTTCTTTAACTTAAGCCTTATTTACTTAGCAAAATAAAGAAAGGAACTTTTATTTTCTATAGAGATCGCTTAACGCCCACTATCACCTTTGTAAGACGAAGCTTGATTGATGCTTATTAAATGTCCAATACAATCAAAATTATCTCATCGATCATTAGAACAATTAATCTATTATTATTATTTCACTTAGGATTTTGTATGTGAGGGTCTAAATATAAAGTTTGTTTTATACAAGATAGTGAAAAATTACATTTGTATCCGACTGTCTGTTTATTAAGGTAGGCCTACATGAGTTGTCTTATTAGCAATATAATTTACAGCACATTTGAATTGCAGCGTTGACGTCGGCGTACAAGATAACACAGGTCAAGGTGCCGCTTTACGCCGACCCGCGTCGCGCAGCTGAACTTAGCTGTCACTTTCAAATGGATGACCAGAAGTTACACTCTGTCAAGTGGTACAGGGACATGCACGAAATCTTCCGGTACAATCCCTCTCAAAAGGTAAGTTAATATTTTTAATGCACTTAGAAAGATAGCATGATGATTTACTGTGACTTGAACGAAGTAGCCTCCGATCCGCCTGTTCAACGTGACCGGCATCCTGGTGCAAGGCGGGGAGTGCCAGGCGGAGTGGTGTATGGTGCGGGTGATGCCGCCGCCCGTCGCTGACCGAGCGGCTTACAGCTGCGAAATCTCCACCGAGGGACCCAAGTTCCAAATTGCTCGCCAGACCAAGCATATGACTGTTGTCGGTTAGTGGTTTTGAGTAAAGCAAAAATTTGGCAGAATGAGGATATATTAGTTGAAACTAAGCACCTATTGTTTGGATTAAGAATGAAAGTCATAATTTCGAAAATTAATTCGATAAGATTCACTATTCAACGAGTTTAGTACAGAAAGTGAGATTTAAATGGTCGCAGTATTTTATAGCCTCTTTTTAGACTGTTAGATTTAATAGCTTCATACAATTAATAGAATCAGGTATTACTTTGCGGAAATTCATTGTATAGAATTCTACTAGACCAATTTACTAGCAATACTCCGCGAAAAGAGCCTCAACCACGGTTCGCCCCAACACCGGAGCATCTTCAGGATGTTGGACGCTGTTCGTTGACTCAATAGCTTCACTCGTGTTTCAAAGTCAACAGCTGGATATCCGATATAAACATGTTTACCTTTCAGCGATGCCAGAGAGAGATCCCGTAATAATTGGAGCTCCCAAATTAGTTAAGCCCGGAGAACAAATATTGCTTAATTGTAGCTCGGACTTCTCCATGCCGCCTGCCGATATCAACTGGTATGTCGACAACGACCTCCAAAAGGTGAGTTATATTTATTCAATTGTTCTAACCAAACGACAAGTCGGGCCTGGGACTTCTTTAAATATTATTTTCAAATTACATATTGTTTGAATATAATGTTTAACAGCGCTACGGGTTGAATTTAAATAATAGCGTTATATTACGAACTGTTATTTTGTATAGACAAAATATCTAGAGTTATCGGACGACTCATATTCAGTCTGTATGCCATATTAATCTCCAAAAGATGCATGTGGTATTTGTTAGGTTTAATTATCTAGAGTGGTTTACTGAGGCTATTGTTTGTCTATACTAATTGTAGGCCTCTTGAGTGGCTGCATTCAAGAGATGGCCGAGCTCGAGCAGTTTGCTCTCATGCTCCCTAATGGAACCAGGAATCCAATCTATTTGGACCAGCCACTATTGATTGCGGCGGTTCAGTTTCCCTGATTGAGGAGCTAATTAATCAATTATCTTAGTTTTCGTGTCTTTACTGAATGACACAATTTTAATATGAACAGAAGAACCAACTATAGTTGTAGAAATAGTTAAGAAAGTCTTATAAAAAATGATATAAATCAAAATATGACCAGTCGGGTGACTAACGTGTCGCGCCCTCCTCCCCCTTGCAGCTTTCGCCGCCCTTTGAAGGCCCGCTTGGAACTCAAAGCATAAGTAGTTTAGAAAACTTCAACTGTCCTTTAAATTATAGAGATTGTTTAAGGTTGAGCTTTTTTGTTACTCTATTATATATTATAAAAGACAAAAAATTTTTAATGCTCCGATAACATTCATAACAGTAGCTTTACCTATTTCCGCCGTATAGTCACCTTTTTGTCAAATGGATTATACAAAACTAACCAACTAATAATATAAAAGACACAGAAACACATCTGCTTGATGCCCGATTAAGTCCAGGTTTTATGTATGAAATCTCTTTTAATATCGTCTATTTTGATATTTATTTTGTGAATGCCATTTGTAGTGTTTTATTACTACACATTCAGTGCAATGCCCGTCGCATCAAATAGCTATTTAAGTCTGGGATGCTTTAGTTTAGCACATTTGGAGCGATCTTGATAGCGCAGCCTGTTGAAATAAATTGGTTGCTATTATGTGACTCGAGAATGCCCCATTGGCTTAAGTCTTTGAGCTGTGCTTCGATATTGCGTCAAATGGCTGAGAAATAACGCGATGAAACTCTGCTCGAACAATGCAAGTGACGCTTTAAGTTTATTAGTATGAAATTTGTGAATAATATTCGTTAGCAAGAGCCGTGGCACCGCACCGAGCTGAGCGCGGCGCAGGCGGGCGGCCTTCGCGCGGCTTGGCGAGTGTTGCGCGTGACGGTGCCCGCGGCCGAGAGCGGGGCGCTGCGCGTGCGCTGCGAGGCCGAGCTGCCCGTGCAGCCGCCCGTGGTGCGCGACGCCGCCGCCGTCTTGACTCTCTACTCCCGGACGCAGCTCTCCAAATACGTCTCCAGTGCAGGCATGTCTGTCACACAAATAGAACGTTGCATTTATCATCCTCAAAGGCGGCAATCTCCATTTCTCAGAATTGCATTCGTCGATTGCCTTGCGGGCTTTGATAGCCACTTACGGGGCACTCGAAAGTAAGGGCGGATGCATATAGTTGCGCTTGTGCACGTTCCCGGTTTCCGAGATAAGCGATTGTGTCGCGTTTATCCGAGAACATTAATGAATTTTGCTTTGCGCTGAAAAATGTTCATCCTAAGTTGATTTATCTCGGCGTTCTTTTGAATTCGTGCTTGAAACAAAGCCAAGAACTTAACCAGAAACAAAACGTTATCAAAGGTTTTTGTATGAACGGCGAAGAGGAAAGAGCTTTTATACAAAATATGTGTAAAAGTAATTAAAAATATTCATTTGCTTAAATAACGCGGACTGTTGAAGTCACTCATGTCACTCAGGGACTGCAAACATTTAATTTGGATCCAATAAAGAATACTGAACAAAACAATATAATTTAATGGAATATCTTTTCTGTTTTATTTTACCTATATTAAAACCAATTCACGCCTTTATTTTTTACGATAGCATTGATAGTTAATCAACAGACGTAGGCGAAACAATTTAAAATAATCTTTTTTTCTTCTTGCAGGTACAAGCTTGGGAATGCAAATTGATTTGTTATTGTACTTGTCCTATTTTGTAATAGAGATGAGTTTATGAGGCTCACAATGAACATGGTGATTAATTTAGTCTAGGTTATTACAATATAAGAGCAACTCTAGCACTAAACATTTAAGGTGCCAAATAACACCATAAAAACAGCGCTCTCCGTGTATTTGGACATTAGATACATACTTAACATGAGATCATAGATAACCACGTAAGCTCTAACAAATTGTACAGTATATTATGTTGGGACTTAGACATAATTTGTGTAACAAATTTATTTTTTGTACAGTAGAGAAAACTGCTCTTATCATACGTGATGTAAATTATCAACTTGTGTCAAATGAATATCATAAATGCAAAGGCGTTTGTGTTCAATATGAATATGCTAGCAAATATATTTAATTAAATTTTATCACTCCTCATTTAATTGAAATAAGGTAAATAAGAATTAAATTCATAAGTCAAGCAGCGCTTTAAAATGTATTTGTTGTTAATATAATATTTAACACTTAAACTGAAAATGTACCTTAAAGTTTGCGAATTAAGATATTCATTTGCGGCTCGTATTTTTTCACACGCTACTTGAGCCATGCCGTATCTTTTCATAAGGTCAGAATGGGCTGAAAAAGAATCTTATTTAGACTGAGTACTAAGCGTATCTCGCGAACTTGAATTATATTACTGCATTCACAAATTAATGGCAAGCACTTCAGCTTTAAATCTGTGCATTTATTTTAGTCCATATTAACAATATAATACTACTACAACCGTCCTTCGAGGCCCGTACCTCTACTTGCTAAGTTAAAAGCTCATGACATTTTAGTTTTTCAGTCTACGTCTCTCAACTTAGTCATATCTTGACTTATAAAGCGATGTTTTTATTATTCTCGTTCTCACTAGTCAAGAATAGTCATTATAATAATTTAAGTGAACGGAAAGTGAATTAGTTTTACTGTTAAATTTAGTCTATGGCTGTGTTTCACATAAGGTAATGTCAATTCTTTGCACGAAATCATTTTAAAATCAAATGTACAGTAATGTTAAATTTTGTTACATTGATTTGAAAAAACATAAATAAATATAATATTTCAATTTGTCGTCTTTTACTTCATCTTCTTTATTTATTTCTTGGTTTTCCTGCAGCTAACTTATTTATATCTAACAATTCATTACATACAAATATCCAGAAATTATACAATATAGAATACAGCGAAGAAAAAAAACAAGAAAAAAGAAATATTAAAAACTATGCTCGGAATGTGTAGGTCGGGTTGTGTTGCGTGTTCGAGGACATTTACTGCAGTGAATATTTTTAAAAACTTTTCAACAGTATTTTGCAACAGGTGGAACAGGTCAAGCTAAGTTAAATACCTAATTTGGTGAAATTTCTGGAATTTTAACTAGCCGCTGATAGTATGTGACTACCAGTGAAGCTCTGTAAGAAACCGGAGTAAGTGTCCGTCATGGTAGGTATTCGTACCCAAATGTCGGCTCGAGGCTTCGCGCGGCTGAGATAATGTAAAAAGGAAAGGAAGATATTTTCCATTTCAACAATTTCCGCCGTCCCCTTAGTCCGGGAGAGCATCTACTAGAGTCTACTAGAGTCCTCCGTGAGCAGGTAAATAGAGAGTTATAAAAGAAATGCTGTGCACGATGATACAATTCTGGTTTATGGAATGTTACAGCTAGTATTTTTCTATATATCACTTTTTCATTGTAGTCAGCAAAGAGCTTCAGTTATCTGATAATACTGAGAGTTTTCAAATAACAGGGTAAATGTAAGTAGTAAAGCTTCATATAACCATCGTTAGTACTATTTAGCGCTCAAGCTAGGCAGAGTAATGAGCTTCTCTGTCGTAATTGATTTTTCGTTCATCGCCCATACATATTCAGAGGTGTCGCCGTCAGCATGGCTTGATAATAGATTGCTTTGACGTCGGTACTACAACTCGTGATGTTATGTAATTGGAACAAACTTTGGTTTTGAAAAGCCAGATGAAGTAAAACCAAAAATTAATAAACTATATTTTTGACACGCACGCTGAGTATTCGTACAATAAGGACACGTACTGCACTCATGGACAGAAGCCAACTAGCGAACCTTTATCACGGGAAGGGTGCTTTGATGAACACCTTCCCGAATCCCCAGGCACAGTCACACACACACTTCAAAGTAAAGTAAACAAAAGATGGCCAAGTAATTTCGTATGTTCACAATTATTTTTGTAGTAATATTATCAGTAGATACAAATGATCCGCATTACCGCCGGAGCGTGTCAAAATTCTTAAATTAAAACAAAGTACACTTTGTGAGGTTACGTCTGGCGGCCTCCCAGCCTTTCTGCGCTTTGTCAACGAACAAATCTCCCTTTTCGCCACAGTTTTCTACGGAGTTCACACACACACTATGCATTTTTGTTTAATTGTAGTAATACGTTTATTACGGCTCGTATTTTTGTAATACTGCAAAATCAGATTACAATATCTAACTTACAGCTTTATGTATCATTCGCTTGCAAAAAGAAGAAAAGAAAAATCGCCAATGACGGTCCAGACTAAAACTCGGATTTTTATTAAAGTTTATTACACTAGAAAATATTCAAATTTCAAGTCGCGGTTTGCGTACAAATTCGATCATCTCGCAAAGCAAATTACAAATGAAAGGGGTAGAGGTTCAACTATAAGATATTAGCATCCGAACGATGAGGGCGCGACAAAAGATGAAAATGCAAATGCTGCAGTCCACAGCTGGACTTAGTCAACAGATCATTTTAACACTTTAACGTTTCTCCTATTAAAAAATATATTAATACAAATTTAATTATCAAAAATATTAAAACTGAAATTATGAATTGATAGATTCATAAATTTTGATCTCGGTGAAATGTTTCTGTCATCAAGCGTCAACTGTTTGGAAAGTTTCTTCGACGAAATCTACATAAAAAATGAGCTCAAGTCCGTGGTCCATTAAATAGGGCTTTCGATATACATAAAACCACCATGAACATAATTTTATTACAGCCTCTTTAGTCCATTTTCATAGCAACCTTAACCCATTAATTTGCCTGTATACAATTTCTCGAGGTGACATTACTGTGATTTTATATACCTACTTTACGTGATATATTAAATACCTGCCGCTATCTATCCTCCAAGACTACATAGCCTATAGAGCTTAGACATCTCTTAATGTTGTTTTTTCTATGTTCACCAAGCAAAAATATCGTGAAAGCAATATATAATATAATGAATGTGTTTGTTGAAAATGTAATGAAAATATTATATGTAAAAGCATTTGCACACTCAATTATAAAAGCAAATATTAAGCTCTACGGAATTTTTCGATGTGAAAAATTTCCATAGTTTTTACAATATAAATTCATTTTAATAATAGACCTTATTTTTCTATGGAATGTTTTACTCGAGGTTTTCTATAAAAAAAACAAAACTGAACTCAAAGTCCTTAAATTAAACATTTTCATAATAATCAATTATTTGTTTGTATCAATAATTTAAAAACCGTAAACGTAACAGTTCTTTTAAGTCTCCGTAAACCTTTTTTATTGCTACGTGATCATCTTACAACTTTGTAGTATCTTGTGTTATGATTGTGCGTATTACTGAGTCTTGACCTTGGGATCCTGACATACCCATATCATCAAAAAGAGCTCTCCTGTGGGGCTCGTTAAGTAATGAAGGGAAGCCTTACAAAATATGTATTATATTTGTTTGTATTTTAAATACGAAACAAACTAAAGCTAAATTGTAGCGTATGTAACGTTGACTGTAGTAAGTATAATTATCTCGCTTGCTTTTCAAAGCTTCTGGTTATTGGTAAAATTTAATTAGAAACTTACTAACCACTAAATTTCTTTAAAGGCTTTTTACGTCCAAAACATCGCATCATTCAACGATATTAAATAGCAGTCTTCAATTATATCTCAGGGTATTCAGTGGTTATAACTTTTAATAAACGTTAATTGGACTCTATCGCTCGTTTTGACAATTAAATTATCCGTCATAGATATTATGGAACTTTGAGCAATGTAAATATAACTTCTGTATTTAGGGCTTAAGAGAGCCTCAGTGCGTTGAGGGTGGGATTAATTTGTTTTCCAAACGTTTACTTCGCCAATTTGTGTAGGGCTCCCGTTTATTGGAATTATAAGCATTCATTTTATTCAGAATAGAAAATTGTTTTGATACAAATTTTAATGAAACAAAACAATTATCAGAACATAATGAAACGATCTTATACATGAAACACGTACTTATTCGTAGGCGTCCTGGGTCACGAAATGATTCATATCACTTCACATCTAGAAACAAGTGTTTAGTTACAAACAAGCAAAACATTTTTTAGTTTTCTTGACTATGTAACAGCGAGTTGGTTAAATTAACTTTAGCTAAGTAAGGAGATTTAATGAAGGTACAAACTTTTGTTAATTATCTCCGTTAATTTGAATACAAGAAATCCCAGGCTTTTGTGAAATCAAAAGGATTCCTTTTATCTTTTAATTTATTAAGCTTTAAAAAGTACAGTTATCTTGATGTTTTTATCGTAATAAGTATTTGTCGAAATTTAGTTAAACACCACTATAGCTCGTTTGTCGATTCAATAATCGATTTCCATCTGTTTCCGATTAAGCGGCGCGTCGAGGCTGAGTGCAATTTTGAATGGTTGCGGTGAGGGTCCTACCATTAGGTTCATTTGATTTCCCGAAATTCGGTAAAGTGTTAGTGTCGGCCGACGTTGCCCATTCATTTAGCCTTTCCATTAAAAGGGAGCTTTTAACTACGGCTAATTTATTCGATAGCCTGCTCCGCAGAACAGATTACAGAGTAGTGTCCACTGTTCCACCGGACACCAATAATCTACTATTTGTTTCTCAATCCTCTTATATTCAGCTAAAACTGTAACATTGTTTTAGTAGGTCAGCTCTACTCATCATGTTCGCTGTTGCCATACAAAGCTACAATATAACTTGCAACCGAGCCTTATAAAGATCTTTTAAAATGGTCTTTGCATTTCGTTAAGGTAGAACATATTTTAATAAATAGAAAATAGAGAATAAGACACTATCTATGTTTGCTGAAAGCATTTGGAACATGCGATTAAAACATATATTCACTCCTTACTCTTGACCAAAGGGATAAATGCGAAATGGAAATAGCGGTCCAGTCCTTTTGTTATAACATGAAATCCTGTTGCCTCTTTGTTGTGGGATTCTCTTTGGGTTCAGTAGCACCCAGCGATTGCGGGATTTATCTGATACCTTTTAATGTTGCGTTTGTTCCGTGAATGAAATACTTTTAAAATTCTTCGTGGTATCAAGTTGTCATCGTCTGACACAATCTACGAGTTGACTGTAAGTTCCCATTTGGCATTCTACATTTGAAACAAGCCGTGTGTGTGTTACTTGAACTTTTAAGCAACTTAACCTTTTTCTGTTATATAGCAGAACTCAGCATCACCTGCAACTGAGCCAATTTACAAGATAATTGATAGTCAAATTGATCTTTCATATCGCGAATACGCCCCCTTCTCACAATAGACCTTCCAGCCTGATTGATGGTACCGGAGATTGCATGTCAGGATTACATCTGCGGAGGATGTACGGATTATTTAGTTGCTACCGGAGGGTTGAAAAAAACGAAGACTCGTCGCAGCCTCCGTGACGCCCAGACAAACGACTACTGGTTGTATGACGGCTATTTCCTTATCCTCTTACTGGATCAAAACAAATATATTAGGTTGTAACTTCGACGGTTCTCGGGAAAGTATAGTTTCGTGTAAATAAAATTAGAAAAATACCTATTCAATTTATATAATAAATAAATGTCGCTTGTATTTGTCATAAACATGTCTGCAGATTATTAAAATGGGCGACGAAGCGTTCGCAATCTATTTTAATCAAAATCCAATCAGAGTAAAACATTCTCCTTACTTCTGTAATCAAATAGGGATAATAGAAGGCTAACAAAGGAGCCGGGTTAAAAGGTACTCGAAGGACTTCTTTCCATTTAATAAACAGATCCTCCCGAGGGTAAATAAAGGAATTACCGATCATCGCCGGGCCACATCTGGCACTTGGCGGATTATGTTGGTGGAATTCAATCATCTTCGCCAGTCCAGCTGGCCTCTTACTTTTTTATAGTTTGACTCGCTTAGCGATCGACTTGACTTTATTATAACGTCCTTTGGTGTCTGACAGAATTGTGGTATGTATGGTAGTAAAATTCAAATAGCAAATAAAAGAAATCGTAATTTGATATTGTGTAAAAAGAAAAGACCAAATTGCAGTGGCTTAAAAGTTGGCGTGAAGAGCATTTCAGCAATTGTCTAAGTGCAGCGACTTTCCAAGTGCTATCGCTCGAAAGCCATTTCCCAACTGCTATTATAAACTACTTATCTATTGCATTTCCTATCTCGTTTACTCTTCGAATTGGAGCACTCGCCCGAAGTTCACGTGAGAATATTCGGAACTTTCAGTTTAAGATAGGAAAGTACTACTGCAACGACTTGCTACAACAAAATTGTATCTCCTCTTTGTACGCTGATTCCAATTATTTAAGATATTTAAAATTAATAATCATTGGGTGATTATTAATCTACCGTAAATTGAACGTAAACTTAATATGATTAGAGAACATTGTTGTTAAAGCAAAACGATCAGTTATTAAATTTTAAAGTTATTTTTCACATACTTCTCTTTTATTTAATGGTGTTGGTCAGCTTTCTCTAAGACTTTTGAGATTAATTCTGAACTCGTGCAACGAAAAATTCTAAGGGCGAGACCACGTCACATTATTTTACCAAATGTTATTAATGACTGCCTGATTTGTGTTCAAGTGTTGTGTTGTAGTGACTACACTACCAACACTTTCATAGGATTAAAAGGGATTGAAATAAGCGAAAACCAATTGTTATTGAGGACAGCGATTTTAAAGTAGGTATCATATTAATTAGATCAGCTTTATTTTACAGTTAAGTCTCAAATAAGCAAAACGTTAGTAAAAAAAAGCAGTAATTTTGATCAGTTTGATAATTCTGAATCTTATAACGGAACATCGCTAATGGAGACATTGCCTTAACGTAGCATTGTCTTTCGAGGCACGTTTTAGCTTATACTCGTAAATCACCTTTGAAAATTTCACCAGCAAAGTACATCACCCTGCTCAGTTCGACAATTACTTTTTACTCGATGGCGATTAGGCGAATGGGGATTCGGCTTTGCCCTCTTGGTTATCATCTTATTTACGGTTTTATTTCCCGGGGGGGTCGATTCCGGTAATTCCGATGACGTGGCAGCAAAATATAATCACACAAAATAACTCAGCCAGTGCATAAGATGGCGTCGGAGTGTGCAATCCAAATTCAGGCTTAGCACTATCATAAATTTCTCGATGTAACGAGATTGGATTTATTAATCGTCAGTTTGCAATTTATTGGGAAATGGTTAATCTTCGCTACAATGTTATCAGCACAGGTGCACATGCTCCATGAACACAAGGATCTCGAAATCGATGTTTCAAACCGGCCATTGTAGTTCGGTTTGATTGACGTTTTAATTAATGCCATATACCGTGCGTCGGCTACTTCTGATAGTTCTGACCACATTTCAGACACAAATCGCTACTGATTGAATTCGAATTCGATTACTAATTAAGGGCTCTTTAACTTTTAGAAAGACAGGCTAAAAATATATTAAGATGTGTGAGGTAAAGATTTTTCTAACCCGGATCTTTGGTGGATCTCCGACCTCGTAATACAGAGGTAAATCTTAGTGGTACCTTTGAAATACAGAACGAGAACTCGGAAGTAAACTAAGCTCAGATGATCACTGAAACGTGACGCGCAAAGTTTCGTAGGATGTGAAGAATAGGAAAATGTAGTCTCGCGGATAGCAGCCACTCTTAAAATATAATAAACTAAAAGGTAAAAAAACTATTTTAAAAATCCTACAGCCTTTCAAATAATGTTCATATTTTCTCAGTATTTACTAAATAAATTTACGTGTAACCAATAATGTGCAATACAATGAGAGTAAGAGTTCTATTTGTAAGAGATTTGAAAAATAAACATTGTAATGGATTAGTAGAACGGAAAACGAAGTACGTTAACCATGAAAAGCCTTTTAAAATGCACACACAACATATTTCCATCTGAATCGGTGATAACAGACACCCGTCATACGTTTGGAATATCCAATCTGGAAAAATTCAAACAAAAAAGATAGCGTGAATCGTAATCGATTTCGTAACAGCTTTATCGCAGCTAGCTACGATGTGTTTTATATGGATAATAAGAGTGAGCAAACTTATAAAGCCACGACCCATTGTTGGATCGGCCTCATCCTAGCCAGGCCGCATTTATCTATATAGCTTTTGTAGCGCGCTATTTATCAATGCAATGAAGTAAGACGTATATGAAGAAAAATTTAACATGGTGCGTGGTATTAAGTTATAACAGTTTTATGTTCTTAATCCAGGTGTGTGTTTTAACCAAATAAAGACTCTTAGAAGTTTGAGAATCTTACGCGAAAGTTTGTAAGTGTGTATGTTACTCTTTCACGTAAAAACTACTGAATTTGAGTGAGTTTCATTAAAACCTGTTCAGATTGTGAGATTTTATGTGAATTGAGAGAGAGATAGTGTGAATACCCAAATGAAATTCACTGAGAATGGTCACGAGTGTATATATAAAACATGAAAATCTCTCCCACCCCTCTCCACCCCTCTGGTTCGTCAGGTGCGTCTTTATAGGACCTCCAGGTATTCAAATACCTATTTGAAATCATTAGATTGCATCATATCATTTATCATTAAGCTTTTGGTTTATCTATGATGATATGATATGTTATATTACCATAGTATATTGTTTTTTTTTTTAAATGACCAGAAAAATACTTTTTAAACAAAAAAGGTCACTCGTAATAGCCATCGTTATGTAGTATCAGTGCGTAGTGGTATAAGGATTTAGAAGTTCAAAGGAACTTTGGTGTGAGAACTGCCTGAACTGTCAGACCCGTTTCAATAGAGGATTCTTCTCGACCATCTTTACCTGTCCAAATTACACTGAATTAAAAATCTAAGTGATTTGTTAAGGTAAACCCTTAACAAATCATAATATCTTTATATATGTTTGTTTGTTGATTTGTTTTTATCGTTTACTAATCGGAAATAGGGTGGATGTACATCAAATTCAAATATGATCTTTTACTAACCTTACAGAGAATTGACAAGAGAGCAAAAATATTTATTTCCTATGTTGACATTATTTCTGTACTATGTGTATGTTTTTCTCGAAAATAATATTAATATACAAGTAAAAATACTAAATCAGAATAAAGTTTTACCGGGACAGTTCGTATGTTGATAGTTAAATTAGTATCCATTTAAATACATAATTTACCTAAAACGTATGTTCGGCCATTTCAAACGCTGTGTAAGCGGGCTCAGGATCGATTAGCTTATTGCTTACAGATTAGTGCCTATCGCAGTTCTGAATACGTAATTGATTGGTAATAGACGTTAAGAGCACAACTAAAGCTACTAATCGTTCTCAATTATTAATAAATGTATATTATTCCCTTGCAGGGAAGCACTTTGAATGTTAGGAGGCTACTTGGGTGACACGTCGTATTCAAACGCGATATTGTCTATATAAATAACTAGATATTAGAGAAGTTAAATAATAAACTGATTATTCTAAAGTTTTAAAAACATAATTTGATTGTCACGATTAAGATGTAAAATGAGTGTCATTATTGTAATTGCAATGCCTGGAAATGCCACTATGACAAGGGTTAAAAATAAGCTAACCCTCTTGTGTGCCAAAGCATCAACTACCATCCATTCCCTACAACATAATCACGTAGGCTCGCCTCGTCTTAATGGATCCGGATGATCCCACCACTGCACCGTCGCGAACGAAAAACTAGCCGCCCGCGCGGACCAAGAACTCGGACAGCAGCTATAAACCACCTTCGTACCTTGCTTAGCACTTATCTCACTTCAGTAAGATTTCGACCCACCCTTCAGGGGAGCGTCCCCGCCGCGGTGGCCCAAGACTAAGTTCTCCCAACAGACGCCATTGCGCTAGTCGCGGCACATCCATTACCTTCATGACAAAACTTCAAAAGTCACACAGCCCGAGCTAAGCTATCAAGGCCCTTCAGGCCAAGAGCTCATAAAAACCAGTCAAGGCCCATTCACGTTGTGTGGGGGGAAAAAACGAAGCTTACAATTCTATTCGACCATTATAGTAGCAATATTCCCCAAAAACCCTAACTGATGCGAGATTAGAGCAATCCTCAGGATGTTGCAAAAGCCTAACGAATCAGTCTCACCAAACCAAGGGCTCTCGCAAAGAGTCTTCTTCGCTATATGATGTGTCATTTAATAACCACACGTGGCTTCCGTTAAAATTCGTTATCAGCCGAATACCAAATTTTAAGACCACAAAAAAAGAGAAAAAAGTTTAGCAATATAAAAGTGAACTTACAGCCTATAAATCAATCTTGGTGAAAACACCAATTAGATTCAAGCAATCATGAAAATCCTCAAATCTTTGAAAGCCCCGGGGGGCCCCACACCTATAAACCCTATACCAGATATTGAGGTAAAATTAACGAATTCTATTGTACATAACGCAATTAAAATTCTGTCTGCTTAAAAAAAAAAAAAAGGGAGGTACCAAGGGAAAACGGGTTCGGGGGAAGATCCATAAGGGGCAAAATTAAAAACAGAATTTAATAACATTTTCATCAAATTGCAGTACACGCTCTACAGGGTCTTAGAAATATTATTTTATAAATTCCCTGGGAGCCTTCCCCTTGATTTATGGCGCAGTCCGTTTGCGTGTGTTAAATGTATATGTCGAACTTTCACGTACAGTTTTTATCGTTTTAAATTATAGTTTATTTCAATCGTAGTAAAACGTTCAATAGTAATTGCTTAAAATATTAAAATAACTAAATGCATAAAATTACATCATAATGAAAAAGCAATAAGACGCACATAACAATCACGAGTAATTTTAAACACGTCGCAGACCTTAAAGCCTTCGGAGAAGTTCTGGAAGACTTGTGTTGAATTGAATTGTTATTGCCGAGACTGGATAATATTTTAATGTCGAAAAAATGATATATATGCGCCGATAAAATATCATTCGCGAATACATTTGCGTTTCGTCTTGACATTTCGAGGACATTTATTTCCCTTGAGTGCGTGTTTTTAGGCGAACATTGTGAGTAGAATAATTAAATTCAAAATATTTATTTGTAAGGATTATATTATGATACCGTTTAGTTGCCAGTTGCTAAAGTGGGTTACAAAGCGATACTCTATGCTAATTTACAATCTACATCTACAAGACAGCCTTGTGGTCCTGTTTGTGAGTTAACTAAGCCTCTGACATGACGTGATGTTTATTGACTGCGGTTAATGAACATCCAAAGTGCGCCAGTTTATCCCAAACAGATGAATAGCGTCGCACAACGCTATCCTTTTAAATGACATTGATGCAGTACATTATTTAGGTGGTTGCAAAAAGTTACATCTTGGCGCCATTTTGCATGAAATTGGACTTAATACTTACCATATAAAAGTACCTCACCTTAAATATTTAAAAATATAAGTACAAACCATTAGCTTTATGACCCTGTAGTTTGAGATGCTTTTGTTCGCTCATTTCGTTATTAATAGGAAAGAAGATGATCAGCTATCTGTGCCACACGCCGTACATTTTTGTTCTCGACTTTTTTCTTTTACTGTGTGAGTTAAGCACGCACTTAAAAGGAAAAGTTCATTAGCTTAATACTGAACGACATTGAATGTACTGTCAGCTTATTTTCGTACGTTGATACACATATTCACTGATATCAAGAAAACCATTAATGTAGTGTAATGTATTAGGTACTTGCATTTTCTTAATGTACAGTAATGATTGCTAACCTCCTTAAGCAAGTCTCCCTCGCACTACAGTTGTGTATGGGCTACCTTTACCTGAAATCTTAAGTGCTAAGTTCTGACTTCCGAGTCAGTTAATTCTCTTTAAAGTCGTAGTTTTTACTTGAGTACGTACTGCGATGTAGAGACCGGTGCAGAGAGATCTAACTTAGAAGCTCAATGTTCAAGTTCTCCATTTATTTTCATTGATTTCATTGGCTTTTATCATCTTGTAGTATCTAATGGGAAAGAGAAAAAAATATTTAGGAGATAGAAGAAATGAATTTGAAAGAAATAATAATTTGAATTATGCCTGAACTATCAGTGTTATGGCCACTAAATTATCTATAATATACAATATAAATAAGAGTTCTTATTATGTGGATATAATGACATATAAGAGAAAAATATTATCAAACGGGATTATGATCCAAGTTTAAATATTGCCTATTAAATTACATATATAATCTACAAGAATATTGTTTCAAAATGCAGATCAGGAACAGGTACCTGCCTCATTCCTATGAGGCATAGGAATAATGTGCATCTATTTAATTGAAACAGCTGCTTCATGATTATGCATCCCTTAAAGCACTTAATGCTAACTTGGTTCATGACTGAGGATTTAGTGAACATCTTGACGGGGAAGTACGTTTCGTACGTTATTCTAAGACCAAATCACGTTTATTGTATGGGAGATCGAAATAATTATTTCGAATCACTGATTCAGAGAGAAAGATAATTTATATATTCATGATTATTGTCTTATGGACACTTGATGCCGCCCGATCACATATTAGATTGCGGCTAATGTTTATTGCCTCTCATAATCGTATCTTCTTACAATCCCAGAAATAAAAGGGAAAATTGCCTCTGTATATTGTTCTCAGATGATTCTGTAAATAGTCTTCGCGGTTCTGTGGGATTATTAGCCGACTACGAATAAATATATCGTTTCTTTATTGGCGTTCCCAAATGCGACACTTACGGAGGCCGGAAGTTCTATATACAATTATATAGCTCTTAAATGTTTACATTTATTATTTCACATATTAAGCCTTTTATTACGATTATCAAACAAAACAAATGGGATTAAAAAGTTTGTTTTCCAACTAAAGAGAATACGAATATAATTTATGAAAAATCACAAACAAAATAATTGCAGTGGTTCCACATTATTTGGTGCAAATGAAATTTTTATCTAATCTAGCGAGTCGCCTCGATTAAGCTTGGTTATATAAAAATTGTATACGTAAGTCTGTATTTGAAAAATCATCTGATATTTTATATTGGTAATGATAATTAAATTCTGCATAAATAAAAATCTTAATGTCGAATATTATTCAAAAGTGATCATACAACCCGCTTTTTTCCACTGCCGGGGTAGTATTTGTGTTTTGAGGATTTGTTGCAGTCGAACAGGCTCACGGTGCATACGGTAGCTTAACGAGCCACGCCTTTGATCCGCTGCTCCTTCCTACTTTGAGATCTGATTGAATACAGCGCAAGGATTTTCCATTAATTTTTAACATATCAAAGAAAATCTTGCATTTAGATTCTTATTCGTAGACTTACTTAAGGAGTTCTAACTATAGCAAAACATGGAAATCTCAAATGGTTACGACGAGTAGTAGTCGGGAAACAATATAAGAAATCCCTACTAACGTTGCTTTTGATAAAAGTCTTTATGGTGTACCAAGTTTAAAAACAAACTACGTCAAATTATTATTTAAGCGTATTGTAGCAACGGTTAGAGAAAGTTGAATTCAATTCTTAATTTTAATAAGGAAGTTTCAAACGGTGCTCGAAAGGACTGAAATTTATTTTTAATAACTTAACCAAAGAAAACGTCTCTCAAGATAAAGTTGCCACACAAATCCTTTGAAAGGTTACAAAGTTGGGACCTGAAAGTTTGGGTCACGGCTTGAATTCCAAGTTAATTAACTGTTACGCCTGCAAACCAAATCTGATGTTCGTTTTATGAAACATCTCGCTTAGCCGATCGTCGAACGCATCTTACTATCTGGATTTAGATAGGACTTCTCCGGTCCACAAGTCTATATAGCATGAGGTTTCTTATATTAGTAATTACAGCAATTTTATTATTTTAAATTGCATATTAATCTGCGCAGGCACATAATATGCGTAGGACAAAACCAGCGTATATGTAATTTTGACTTGGCTTGTAATTTTGACACACGAATGAATTCAACGTGCAAAGATGTGCAGTCAAATAGAAAAAAAAGTTGTTTAGCAAGAAAATATCGCAATAATAGTTCGACAAACGAAATCCAATTCATCATTTTGAAGTTAAAAAAAACGAAGTATGGAAATACTGATGATTTCTAAATCTGAATATCCAAGGCTCCGTTTAGATAACAAACATTTCTAAACACAACATAAACAGAGACTGTTTTGATCCCAACCTGCTTTCCAAGCTTACAATAATAGACATTCACTTTAATAAAATAGGTATTCATAACAGTATATAAGAGTATATAAATGTAATTTAGACACGGATTAACGGTGAAGATCAAAGATCACAAGACGATCATAATATTGATTGCTTATATATTTGAGACTCATTCCAAGTCTTCGATTATTAATAATTAAGTTTTAAATTGGATATCATACCTTTTATACTCATACCTTCTCAATTATGTGTCTAAACAATCGCATACGACGTAGACAATGTCTGCTTATACAATTAATTTGTTTGTTTAATAAAGTTTGTCTGAGTGCAAATATAATGAACTAACTCGACGGCTCAGGCAGGCGCTTGAGTTCTCAACAATTAATAAATTATAAGTGTGTTTTCATGTTAGAATTTTCATTAATATTATTAATAATTGTTATTAATTGCTATTGCAAATTTATTATAGACATGACACTACATTATATTATCAAAACATGCAACGTGGATTAACATACGTGACCTCTAAACTAAGTACTAAATTGAAATTAAAGTATCACTCAAATACGGTTGAGAAGAGTCTGAAAAACTTATCTGCATCTTATTGAAGCCAACGACTCGACAAAGTTCGAAATAGAGTTAAGGTCTACTGATTAAGCATTCGCTTTTTAATTTGCTCTGTGATGAGGTTTTAATTTTACTTTCATCGAGTTGGTTTCATTTCGTACCTCAATTCCCTTTGGCGGAACTTTAAACTGTGGCCCCCGGTTCACTCGCGCCTAATCGTTGTTGCTTGAAAGATCAAAAAGACATTTAATGAGTTCTTTATAATCATTTAAAACTCGATTTATGATCGAGTAATTTAAACACGCCAAAAGTTAATTATTTTATATTATTTATTATAAATAAGATAATAATAATAAGAACAACCTCTAACTCAAGAAATCCAGAATTTTCTCGAATGTAAATACTTTTTTTTTTAATAAATTCTTAGCTTCAAGCTTCCTGATTTCCTTTGCAATTAACACTTTTATTTGTTACTAGGAGAATAAGAAATAATAATAGATTGATATGAAAATAACATTGTTCACTGTTTACCTTGTAAAAATATAGGAATCTTTACAATTTGAAAATAAACGCGGTGATACTGGGGTGCGCATGCGACACGATCGGCAACACTAAAGTTCAAAACGAAAGAACGAAAGACTTCTGCAAATGCATGCAAATGTGCGCTGCAGAAGTCCGCTTCTAGCATTTTGTGGGCAGTGGGGCAAACGGAACATAAAAATGTATGAGGCTCCGCTCTAGGAGCACCTATTCGCGAGTAGCCCACAGCCAAGTTTCGTAAGCTTAGATATCGCTATGCTCACACAGAATTATTTATTTCTTCTCGGTCACGTATATAACTTACGGAGTGTTTGCTTTGGCTATTTCTACAACGTTAGCCTTTCTGTTAGAAAGCAATTTAATTTGTAAAAATTGAAGTTATATTTATGAAAATGTTTATTTCGAGCTTCAAGAACCAACTGTAGGACAAAGATTGCATACATACATCCATTAATTATGTCCAATCACAATCGTTTACTTCGTCAGGTCTTGATGTGGCCAGCTGGCGTGGTCGGGCTACATCAAAGACAATGCCAATACGAATGTATACATGTTTCGGTCCGCAGAATGAACGCAAAAAGCAATTTCGATAACGTGTGGCTCTGAAACTTTTCACGTGTAAAATATATGAAAGTCGAACTAAAATGTTTTCGTTTGTTTTTACTGATTCATTTCACTGCAACTGCAGGCCCCGTTGTTTGTGATTGATATGCTCGTGTACTTGGTGAAGTGACGTTTAATGGCAAACTTCTTCAGAGGCTTACTGTGATTGACATTACGTTTTTTCCAAAAACAGAACAAGCTGGAATACTATATAACAAAATTTAAGTAATGCTTTAATTCGGCTAAACTCGTGATTCAAACCCCTAATAGACCAATATCGACCACTCGACGTACGTTTCTACGGTCTATTAGGGTTTTGTACTATGGACTTTCGCAAGGTAACGCCTGATTCTATAAATAGTGATAAAAATGTATTTTAATTTTAACTTTGACGTAATGGGAAATAAAGTTTAATCCTTCTAAAAGCGAGGACCAGAACAAGGTTATGTAATTTCAGTAAGAGCACGTTCACGCAATTGTCCGAACTTACAACATGGTTTTTAATGGATACGTAGCTGTAGGATCTGCTAAATTATATGTATATTTATTAGAGTTCTTGTGTGGTTTTAATTTAGAGGAGTGGTCTAATTATATTTACATTTTTAGCGGAACGGTCTAAGTTCTTAAGCAGGCCAAATTTGCAGGATTCACCACGCTTCCGCCAAATAACGAGACGTGTGACAGAACAAAGCTCACGCCATTTTCCTGTGCGCGGAAGTTAGAGCCTTAAAGTTAATTAAGAGACGCCTTTTCTCGTTCTTAGCACTATGTGAAGCATGGAAGGAAATGTTTCAAAATTGCTTATATTCGCCTCTAACTTTTCTGTTTCCACTAGAAAGTAATTTACAGCTATTTCATAAATTGCATATGTAATGTCTTCTCGATGTATTCTTTTTCTTTATATTATAGATAATCTTTTTTAAGATATCTCTCTCTATTATTAAAATTTTCCTTTAAATGTATAAAATAAGTAGGACAACAACAGTCACTTTGGTGTAACAGAATATTCTCTATTAACTTAAAAGTAGGCTCCAAACCTTAAAACATGTAAAACAATTACCTCAATAAATATTATTTTTTTTTTTTTCCATCTTTTACCGATGCCGTTACTTAGTTAGAGCCTCTAGGCATCAGTCCCTTGACACACAAAGACACAAGACGAATAAACCTCTTTGATCTGGGACCGTTTTCACTCAAATATTTTTACAAACAAAGTGGGCTTTTGTTCAAGCCTGAATGACAGAACGTTTAAGATTATACACATACAAATAGTTTTCTTTCGTTGTGAGCTTATTGTGGACTTCTGATCCAGGTCCAATGCATGTCGATATTGCGAAGAATGTGACTTATCTCGAGCAATACTTCATCGCTACACGTATATTTTAATAAAATATCGCAGCGCATATTTTATGTCGTTCAAGTTACGTTTTAAGAATATTGGAAATTGAAAATGTTCATCGATATTCTTAATACATTCTCGAGATGAGCTTTTGTGACACTTCAATATAAAACTGGAAAATTTACCTTTAACCATACCATATTTTTAACGCAACGCAAGGTTAAATTTAACTAGATCTACAAAATATTAAAAAGTGAAGATACCTATTTCACAACAAATCTCCCAAAACCCAATCGCCCCTCATATAAGTAATTAGTAAAGATTAAATAAAAAGGTGTAAGCTGACGATGAATATCCTCTAAGTCGTAAAAATACGCCGCACTAAAGATAGCAGTACTTCGTAATCTCTTACATAATTAATTTTTAATCTGCAGTAGATAGTAAACACCTTCGGGCCGGAGCGGCGTTAGATAGGGATTTATGCGGCAATAACCGGACTCGGCTGGAGCCGCTCCAGACGCCGAATCTATTTGCTGACATGAAAAGAAAAAGCTCACAGGAAATAGTGGATCTTGCACTTCACAATATATTGCTGAACAGAACATGCATCTTCACTTAAGTATATAGAAGCGGAACGCCGGGGCACAGCTAGTTATTCATAAGAACGAAGGTTTTTCAGTTGAACAATTTTACAATTTTATTACCATGAATAATATATACATTGTTTTAATACATTTAAGAACAATTTAATGCATTAAACAGCAGCTATTGGTGGTATCCATACCCTTTTTTATATGAACCAACCTAGGAAAAATCACTAAATAGTTAAAATTAGTGTGGATTCAACAAGAGTCTAGGTTCACGGAATTTTATTGCAGTGGGCATTGAGTTTGATGGATGCTGTCGGACGGGTGAATATTTTCATTAAAGCGTGTATGTGAATTTTAACGTAGAAACTTGGTCTATTTACGCAATGTTGCTCTCAGATTTGGGCGAGTTCACTAAAAACAAACACTTCACATTAGACCTCCTGATGGAAGATGGAAAGTCGAACAATTATCTAACACTACCACACGCCTACAATAGAGAGCCTGCGGCTTTTTCATCTAGGTATTTCACTTGTATTTTTTAATTATGTATTGTTTAAATCACGTAATTCTTTCGTTAGAAATTAAATTAAACAATAAATTAGTTTTCTAATAGTACATACCAATTCGTTTTATTCGTTAATTAAAAATGGTAATGTTACGATATTTTCATAGAGTAAAATCTTTTCTCATTGAACCAACGCTCTGTAATGAATCCCGAATGCCGATGTTGAGCAAATTAATATTTTCGTGGTGAAAGCTTTATAGATTACGAGCGCTGTACCGGGACATGTACGTAAATTACAGACAATCCAGAATCCATCCAATTTATGGGTGCCACAGGAGTGCGGCTGCCACGGATCGTGTTCAAAGTCACATAACTCTATTCTCGACTCCATTGTGACCTGCAGATCTGCCTCGGATTAGGATAACTCATGCATACATTTTGTACTTGATAGTTTTTCGGAGGATCAAACTTGCAGAGAGGATCAAAATATTTATTAATCCTATTTTTTCATTGTTTGCCTTTTATATTCCGTACCACAATTATGTTCAATTTAAGGTAATACATTTCGTCAATAAAAGCATTTCTGTAAAATGAAAAAAGGATACTTGGAGAGTTGGCCTCACCCAAAGTTGTGGCGATCGTGTAATCATCCGATATCTAATGTGACAATTACTCCGTCTCATCATCTATCAGCTCTGTCCGCACATATGGGCTGAGACGAGTCTTCCTAGTTTGGAATTTCTATTAAATGTCAATAAATGTCTTTTAATAATAGTTTAATCAGGATCATCATTAAAATGAGTGCAAAGGAGAAGACCTCGGGCCTGCCAATATCAGGAAGTGTCAGGCGCCGCGAGAGTGTACAGAGTTGGACAACCTCGATTAACGAGTTTTCAAGATTTAGTGGCGCTGTAATCGCATAAGAATTTACGTCTTTTCCAAGTTTATTGGCGATTTAAAGATTCTATATTTTATGTGATCCTTGAAAGCGAAATCGAGCCAGTTTTAGTAGGTACTTGAGACCTTATTAACTGTTTGGATTAAAGACAAAGTGCGCCTTATAAATGCTAGTAAAATTATACGTATCAAAAAAATCGTTCAAATTAACCATTACCATATATATATTTGAATATTGTACAAAAAAATATTGTTTAATAAAAGAAAATATATTTTGCATGAATTTAATTCAAAAATTACACATGACGAAGTTATTATATATTATTCTCGTATATAACATGAAAACTCTGATTGCTTCTTAGCACATTAGCTACATACATGCGCTATCAATTTAGTGTTTCTTTTTCTTTTTACCTGAAAATAGAATTAGAAAAATTGCACAATTAATTCACGGTTGATCTTTGTCAAAGTGATGATTGTTGTGTTGTTCCCTCACTCACCCTTTCCAGATTTTGTATTCATCGCTTCCTTCAATTCATCAGCCGTATAGTCTGCGAAGTTGTCTAAGTCGAGTGGTGCCGATTGTCCTAGGGCGTTCGCTTCGTTATTTCGCTGTAATGTTTTTAAGAATGCTTGGTAGTGGATTCTTCGGTCCTCTCTATCTCTATATATTCTGTTATGTTCTTTTCTAAAATTTTCAAATAATTGGGGGGCATCGTTTAAATGATATTGCGCTCCTCTAACTTCGTACGCAACACACAATAAAGCTGTGGTAGCGATACAAAATGCTGTCAAATACTTGCGCTCCATTGTACTCTGTTCGCGACATTAAATGAGGAGAGAAAATATTGTAACATTAGTATTTATTCCTAATTGTGAACTACTGATAATTTTATCACAATGACGTGTTCAATCGATTTCTCGTTTATTAGTTGAATATTTTTATAGCTCTCTAAAAATTATGCTAATAATGAAATAGTAAAATTGTATTATTTTTCATTTTGTCGGGCATCAAATTTGTTTAGTGGTAATTTATTAGACCTTCACCAAATAATTGAAAATCTTATATAAAATTCGTGTAATCCCAAGAACGTGTTTCGGATTAATTTTAATTCGCGCCATATTTTGGCAAAATAAAGACTGAAGGTTAAGCAATTACAACACGGCTAACGATTAATCGCTGTGTATCATTAGAAACTGTTCTCTTGCAAATTAAACTAGCTTATATTTACAGTTATACACACTTTAATATAAATCCCAAAGCACTTTTACTATTTCATTAATGATATGTACACCACTACTCATTACATTGTGAACACATAGCTAAAGCGTTGATTGCAAATTGAAATCAGTTAAATTCAGGTCACCGCAGACCACGACAAATCACATGCGAATAGGTAATCTTAGTTGAGCTCACTTGAACTGCCTCAATGCAAAATATAATATATACTAAGACTGTTATTTTAATATCTCATCGACAAAAGAAACTTCTTTCCGAGTATTATATGAATCTTTATTAAGACAGTTTATAAAGAATCAAAGAAAAAGCAATAAAATCACTATATTCCAAAAAAACTAAATTATTATAGTGGATCGGTATTTAATAGTGATTTGGGCAGGTGTGTAGTAAGCCTTTGAACAGGCTCGGCTCAGTAGCGTTCGCACTGAAAATGATACAGATGACAGCACGGCTCGTGAGTTGTAGCCGCTTACATGTTTTATGGTGTTCTATTATGGGAAGGTAATATTAAATGTTCCTACTCCAAACACGGGCCGAATACCCTTGGGCCAAAGTAAGCTTAAAAAGAAGTAAGTTCATATTTATATGACGGCGCATCAAAGACGTCAGGTTGACTTTTAGCTGCCAAAGTCAGCCTAGCGAAGCGTCGTTGTCGATGGTTGTAAGGGCGGCCATCTTGACACAGTTTTGGTTCGAGACGGCTCCCGCGCACCACGTTTGCGACGAATCGCTTTCAATCAAAGTCATAGTCAAATCTTGTGTTATAATTAAGTTGTCACATTAATTAGATTGTACATTGTTCAACTGACTGTGATACGGAACAAGGATCTGTGAAATATTTGCTCACGCCACCTGCTGAAATACATGTCTTCTTGCCCACGCTGCGACATATATATTTTTAAAAATAATAATAATAGGTCAAAATTGTGTCAATAAAATTAATAATTAATAGAATCAGGCGTTACTTTGCGGAAGTCTATAGTATAAAAATCCTAATTTAGTAGCAATACTCCGCGAAAAAAAAACGGGACGTATTGTTATTTGTTACCTACTAAATTGGTTTAGTAGGATTTTTATTCTGTATGTCAATAAATAAATTCAAACTGAACGTCAAAGTAAAGCTGCTTGCTAAGGTCTATTACAATGTAAATGATTGTTTAGCAAGAAATATATCTTTATAGAGATCTATACTTTTATTTAAGAGTAAAAAAGGAAAGATTAGTTTCTATCTTATAGACTTTTAGGGAGCTCCGAAGAAATAAGCCGCCACGTATTTGATTCTTATACAATAATCATCAACGTATTGTGTAATCAATTTTGTATTGTGTAACGCAAAAAAAGGTTTAGAAGCGATAACTACCAGCGGTCATTACTTAATCCTCAGAATAAAGTTTTATGTTTATTGTCTTACTTTGTTTAGCAGACGGTTTTGTTTAAGTAAGGGCCTTGGCTGGAGTTGTTGATCAAAACATTAACAAATCGACGTTGTTTTCCATTTATCTTATTTAAATTGGATAAAAAGGTGCTGTATATTCTAATTATGTTGCTGGGTAGTGAAAATATGAAAAATATTTTAACAAATTCAGTAATTGGAAGCGTCGAAGGAGTGGTAAACTAATTAGAAATTCAATTAGTGACCCGTTGAAAGTCAACACCACTTCGGAGCTTGTCATTATGTATCTTGAGTTTATTTTTAATCTAAGCAATGCATGTTGAATATATTCTATTGCTCTTGTCATTACTCTTTTCTTACGCCTCCATCGGCATTGGATAGTTGGACTCAGAAAGTATATCTCTAAATAATTATATGCAGTTGTTTTTTGTGGATGGTGACCGTAATGAACTATTCAAGGACAAAGCAGTTGAGGTTTCCGCCCCTTTAGCCGCAAGAGAAGCTAATTAACGCTTTAAGCCCCTTTCCTACGAAGGACCAGATATGGTTATTAAATAGTCCCAAATATTTTCTATGAGGAATTTATTATGACTGCCGCATTTGAAATTGTTTTGATTCAGGAATTTATACCACATATATAATTTGAGATTGATTAGTTCTTCAACACAGTGCGTATGCACTGAAATAATAGCAAAATGTCTCGTGTTCTACAAATCGCAACTCTTTTGTACGTAAAAGTACAAAAAGGAAAGTAAGAAATAGGTAAGATAAAAAGCAATAATCTTTAGAAGTGTAATGTAGCAGATTTCTATAGAAGTGGTAGTCATCGTGTTTAAAGAGGGCGGTCCGAAGCAAAGAGATGAGGTTCGCGGTCCAGAATCCGCAATGAGCCGAACAATGGATCACCCGGATATTGGCTGTCAAGTGGGTCGTCCGAGGCACTTTGAGATGGAGCACGATCCTGCTTATATCATTTTTAATCTGCCACTGTTTGTGAATTTATCCACTCCCTCAGATAAGCACAGGTTTAGGACTTTGGAACTCGAGGTTCGTAAGCAGATCGCGTGTTCTTGTTAGAAAAGCAGCTCTCTTGAATACTAAAGTGGGTGTAAACGCGTCGTTCATCACTAAACCGAATGGAACGTGACTCCAACCAGTGTCTAAAGAAAATGTACTTCGCAATTAGATCAGCTATATAATAATAAATAATGTAATATAACATGACTCTCGATTGAAAATAAGGAAATCCCTTCGTGGGTGACAATACAACTAATAAAGTAATAAATAGCTGCAATTTAAATGTGTCGAATGGGCTTCACCCATTAATTGCATGATACGCTGATCCAGATTAGCCCTTACTGAAAAGTTTCGAGCGAAACCTCTTTATTTTCAATTTACGTTCGTTGTCGATTTAATATTTAACGAATTATAAAATAATATTTTTCTCAGTCAAGTACAATAGTAAAGGGCCAGATGGAATAACAGATCTGTGAGGCTTGCTGCCGGTGTCTAAAACTTCATTCCATAATAAAAAGCGATTTACTGTAAGCGAGATCATATTACCATATAAAATGGAATATACGCGTTTCTTCCCAAAACCGGATAAATATTTTATATCATAATAATAATTCACTCGGGTTATAAAATTGGTGTGCACACACGCGATCGCGTAAAAGGTGATTTTTTACCAAAAATATGTCTATATTTTCTTACATGCTTTTCCACAATATTTGCAAAAATAACCCTACATTTAACCAGCTGCAAAGTAAAACCTCAAAGTCTACATATATTTACCTTTTCCAAGTTTTAACTTACGGACCTGAATTAGTGATTTCATCTGTCTAGACTTAATTATCTTTAGTTTTATTTTACTTAGATTGTTCTAATATTTGACAAGCCAAGTAAAAGTTTAAATAACTTTTTTCTAGACACACGTACGGATTTAATTTGACGCTAATTGGATTTAGGTACAGCATCGACACTGTAAATGCGAATAATTTTTATTGTTGCTTAATTTCACTGTGAGGCAAAATAAAAAAAAAGTCTGTGAAACTGTTCATAAATACAAACTAGTACGAAACGATACATCATCTAAGCTTAGTAATTTATCGTCTAAACAAAGCAGAATAATTTACAGCGTGTGGTATTGGCGACCGCAGTATGATACATGTATGTAGCATTCGCTCTCGCAATGTCAAAAACATGAGTGCAACCGCAAACTATTTCAAACGAAACTTGTTTAAAGTGTTATTCAGCATCCAGTTTAATAATTATTTTGCAGCCGTCGTTGCTTTTATGCAACGCTTGAACCCCACAGTCATGAGATGAATAATTTGGAAATGATATTATTGCTTCAATTTAGGGTTATATGTATAAATAAAAGCAACTATATATTAAACAGACAGCGTTTATCAGCGTGTATTTAGTCAAGTGGAAGTTATCATGTACTAACATGTGTATTGTATGGCAAACGAAATAAAAATAAAACACCTTTTAACGGGCGGACTGGTTGAGGCCAGTAGGATGTGGCGACGGCATTTTATTTGTTACACTGATTACATCTGATTGAGTGTGGACCACACTGAAGCTGTGCAACTTGATACAATTTTTAAAATATTGTTCACCTAATTATGACATGATAAGGTGTGTCCAATATTATCAGTTGTTTCATGAATAAATATTGTTTAGACAGTTGATCACTTTGCAAGATCATTATTTACAAGTGATCTACTATCCACTAAAAACGAACAAAGTACCAGAACAAATGTGTGCTTATGGTAAACCTTGGGAAACGTCAGCCTGGCAAGTCGTCGGTCACAGCTAACTCGTCTAATTGACTTGCGGTGATGAGCTTATAATTAGGCTAATATTGAGTCTGTCTTAATTAACACGTCGTCCTCCCGTTTCCCTTTTGTTTTAATTACGGTTTCCGGGGACATTTGCTTGACAAGCAGACGATCGATACGACGCATTTTCATTCGTATGGGAAGAAGGCCGCCGATAAATTAGATCAGCCCCAGAATTCCCCGGGGCTTCAAATTCTCCCACGTTCAATCAGCTTATTTCGCCCATTTTCCTTTTTATTGAGCTCGAATAGTGTGACGTGAACATTGACTCCGAACATTTTGTCAAAAAAGAGTTAATTTAAAGAATTGGGCCGAGTTTAAACTATATGGAACATAGTTATAGTAATATACTGTATGGGATAGAATGAGAATCAATAAAAAAGTTATATATTATTACTTACAGCTTGATGACACTTCTTAATGAATCGTCAAATAAACGAACCACTTGCATTTCCATATTGTCCTCAGGGTCCTATCAGTGGGAGGGAAAAGGACTTCGTCAGACCGATCTTGTAAATACCGTTTATAAAAATAAAGTGTTTAAAATGATGAATTTCACATAAAACAAATGATAATATATATAAAATGTATATTATAGGGAAGGATAATAGATAAGTTCCGGCAAGTCTAAAGAATCGCGGTGTTACTATTTATACTAGAAAACGTCATCACTAAGTGGCCATTCTCACGGAATCTCAGTCAAATCGCGCTCATACTGTTACATCGAATCCCTCGGGATTCGTCAAGTCATACCAGTCTGCTGCATTTTATGTGTAACTAGATAAATCTCAGAGGCACAAAATTCCGCGCAATAGCTTAATAAAGTTTACATACTCGCACATACGAAATGCGTCGTTGATTTTTGACGTAGCTCCGAACGCAAATGAATTTGTTCCCAACTTGTTATAAACCTTTCACTTGCAAGATACACACAACACTAATGGATCTCACAAGGAGAAATACTTTGCTGCAATACAAGTTGAATACAAGGAGAAAGCTACGAAGTTAAGAACAATAAATGTTCGACTTCAACGCAATCAAACTGCAATTGATCATTTTTTTATTGTTGTGGTTAGTTAAACTATTTTGTGAAGCTTTCAGTGAGTTAGTTATTATACAATTCAGTCTCCGAACCTACATACAAAATATAATTAAAATGTTTAGTTTAGTTATATTAGTGAGATAAAAGATTGTAAGTGTTTGTTTTAGTTGTTTATTACTAGAACACATAAAGAACACTATAAATTAATACGATTTAAACGCGTTTCACTCATAAGTAGAATATAATAATGAAGGCGGTCATTAACACAAACAGAATAAAGTTGTATCGAGTGATGTGGGGATAAAAAATAGGAAATGTAGTTATATAAGTTAATTCCCATGAATAAAGCCTCAAGGAGTAAACATTCAACCTACTTTCCACTAATTAAATGAGGTGTTCATAAATTGAGGCTGTATGCATGCATTATGAGTAGAATGTCAAACTTAGTCTTTTTTAGTACGAGTGTAAGAGTATTTTGAAGACGTTTTCTCCACTTGTCTTCGGCTTTGGTTAAAAAAGAAACTCAAAATAATGTACCTTGCGTTCATTGTCTCTATTTACGAATGAAAGGGTTTCTTTCTTTTGTTAAAGAATGAATTTTGCTATTATGTTTCTTAAAAGAGAAATATAATTAAGACTTAATAAAACGCCTCTTCGACCGTGTTTTTGCAAGAAAGCGCTTTCATATTAATAAAACGCAAAAAATATTATAATCAAGAGAGTGTTTTTCTCAACAAATAGTACAATTTGGTAATTTATTATATGCATGAATATTATCTCCTCACGTTGCATAGAAAATATTAAACGTAAAAGCTTTTAAGCTTGCAGCAGCTTCCATTACTAATAAAATCGTCGGCCAAAGTCGCAGGAACTTTTGATTTTATAGCCATTATTACATTTTGTGCATTTAATTATTCCGACGGGAATCCAAACCAAACTTGTCAATTGTAGTTAAAATATCACGAACATCATATCTAATTATTAATTTATTCTTTCTTCAAACGCTATCACTAAAAACACTATCGAAAACTAAGAATGAAATCCCTTAATGATCGCAGAGTTCGCTAACGTCCCCGTTGCATTGAAAAGTCAGCCATAGGTGCAAAGGCTAAGCAGCACAACTGTGAAAGAACGGCCAAATTGCATGAAGCCTTTTCTGCTTCAAGTCGTCTGGCAGTTTGCCACTTTTACATATTTTTTACAAACGTATTCACAAACAATGTGCCCAAGGAAGAGTAACGGTTGAGACAATCGGATTTACGTTCTGCAACTTTTTCTGTTATTTTTCCTCAACAAAAGTCATCTTGTCGCAAATTTATATCAATTATATTTTAAAAACTTATCTGTGTGATAATTAGAACAACGATACTCCCATGTCGAGACTACTTACCTGAAACTATTTTACTTTTTGATTTCCCTATAGGTGACATTAAAACTATATATGTTTATAAAAACTTTGTCTCTTTATTAATACATAATAATTTCTCCACATAAAACATGTCTCGTTACCTGGCATGACATAGCTACGACGATAATTTTCCCGAAACAAGGTACCAACATTAATTTTAGTTTCGTAATTAACCCGTTTCACGATGCTATGCCTCATAACCTTCAGGTCCAAGCGAGCTCTAAACCTATGCAATCTCTGCCGGCGTCTTCAACCCCAATAAATATTCCTAAGAATTTCTCTACAAAAATACCATCTAAAGGTCTTATTTCTGTCGTAATAATGAACTCGGCTGCGAAGTATCACAGTTAATTCTAGAAATACGTACCCATAAACTATTTATGTAGTCGACTCAGTGTCCGTAAAGAATATGTTTCGGGTACATCCTTGAGACGGGCTTAATTGCTTGAACGGAACAAGAACGCCTAACTATGTTGTTTAGGGATATTGGCCGAACGCCAGACTCTGTGACAATTACACTTTTTGCTTTCTCAGATAACATTCTCACATCAAATATCCTGCACATATTGTTTTTTACTCGTGTCTTCATTTCACTTTAAACTTTCCTAAAGTATTGCAATCATAATCTGTTAAAACTTCATTAGGATTGTAATGCTTCTACATACATATCTAAAGAAAATGACGTATATGGTTTTAATGTCGCAATTAGGTCACCGGAAAAATGAATTAAGGTCGGTTCCACACTGTAGTACGTGAATCCCATCGGAAGTTCTATACACGTAATGTCACGTGCACTGCAGGCTGCTTAAATAACATTACATTCGAATCTGTTTCTTCAGCACCATTTTATAAGTAAGCCATGCGAGGTTTTGGTTCAGCTTGTTTCGTTTGAGTTCCGACACGAAACCCGAATCTGGGAGAGTGATTAAAATAAAGAGCACTTTTTAGTTACCGAAAATGTTATTTTAATTAATACATTATTAAATGCTACGCCAATTTGTACACGCAAGTCCGAAGCTTTCTAATGAATTAGAACCAAGCCAGCAGTCGAGGCTTCAACTTTATGCTTAGCAGTTTTATTGAATTAAAGTAATGCAATATATATTTGAACCAATTTGTTGATGTTTTTATACTATCTTGGATTATAATTAGATCATTTTTATTGATATTTTATTTTACGTAACGAATGTTAAATAACTATCTCATATGATATATTTAAGGATATGTTTTAGCATTCATTATCATAAAACATTGTTCTGACAGGAGTGCGTCTTGTCTGAATCGCAATGAAGTGCTCTAACAACGATGTACTTGTAAAATCGATACAATCCTTAATTACAAACGTCATGTCAAGGCGTCTCAAATAACTGATCTCGAAAACCTGACAAAATTAATATCAAATACAAGATGAACTGTCAAACTTTCTAAGATAGTTAATTTGTGGTAAGTTCTTGTCAGCGTAAGTGGCCTCATCGGTAGGTGTGATTTTGTAATTTATTCAAATGTATTCCCCTTCTAGCAAATACTGGGTGAGCCTTTATGAGTTCTCCAATTAGTAAACGCTCGCGGGCTCGTATCGTTCAGCGATCACACACAACGGACAAGTTTGTCCGTGTGATCGCATCAATGTCCGCAGGCAAATACATTTATGAGTCGGGTGGCTAATTGAGAGTGATCACTTTGTGAATGCATTTGTTGTGAGTCTACGACGTCGGTCCTCTACGAGGCTTGTCATTCCTTATCAACTAAAAGCTATTTATTAGAGTAACACAGACAAGACAAGTCTCCGAGGAGGAAATATCCCGCCTCTCAAATGATATTATTATAAGTGACGCGAAAGATGCCACGATTTGAACGACATTATCCAAAATAAAAACAAAGAGTTAAAATTTTGTTAGTGTTAGCTTTTTATAATTATCCTATGGAAATGTAATTATTCAAAGATATATTTTCTGTTAAGTTACAAGCATGCGTATGTTTAGTATATTAGTTAAATAATTAAATACCCTATTTAAAATGTCTTTATGAATGTTATATAATATATTAAATTAGAGAAAGAAAAAAACTTTGTGGACGTAAAATCGATTACACCAACGCTATGAAAACAAAAAAGAAGATTTTTAAAAAGTGAGGTCGTTCTCCACTAATCTTTTGAAAGCCAAATTCAAACCTTGATTTATTTTTAGTTTACTATGGAAATCTTAATAATGTAAAGTTCTTTATTAGTGTTGGATTCAATACTTGAATGAATGTTTAAAATTGCATATTTAAATTTGTAAGAATTTAAAATCAAATTATACGTTTAAGAGAAATAGAAAATCCTTTGAAGACTTAACATTGCTTCCAACATGAAGGGATTGGAACGTACATTTTATGCCACAGTTGTGATGTGAGACAGAAGAAAATATGGAATCATGTAAAGTTTGATATCATTCAACGGCTAAGTTTCTGATTTACATTTTTATTTATTGAATTTCAGAAATAATTTCGCAGATGTCAGCAATGGCAGAATTTTAGTTTGTAATATTTATTTAGTTAACATATGCAAGTCTATAAGCTTAATTGTTTAATTGACTTATTTCCTATAGTCGGACGACTATATGAATCCACGATCCACCGATGATGATGCTTGGCAGGAAGAGGGATTTTCAATAAAACTAGCTTTTGTAGGCAGATCCAGGTACTTGATTTGAAATATTCACGACGTTGTTGTTGAGAAAAGCTTGTAGAAATGTTTACAAAGGATTATAAATAAATTTTATGTTATTAACGTTTATAACTGTGTGACAATTTTGTAAAAAAGTAAATTGTTGTGTTAACAAAACCCATACCTACAAATTATCCGTGATATAATGTGGTGAGATTGATTTCAAGTCTCAATAAATAGATGTTGAATAACGTATAAGGTGGATCCTTTGTTCAAATCCCCGGCTGAGATCAGGCCTTTGCGAATTTAGGAGAAGTTTTCCGTCATTATTTGGAAGGCAGTTCAAACAGGTTATGTAAACACATTTCAGTGAGATAAACCGAAGGAAAACAGGCCGTAATGGAATAAAAGGCTTTAGTACGTGCCGCGATACGTAGTGGTGGAAATAATATAAGCTTAATGCAGTCTCCTCATTTTACGTCAATTAATTGTGACAGGATTGTTAAATAATTCAACAAAATTCATAAATATAAAAGGTACATTTGTAGAAATGGAAATTTTTAATTTCCCAGCCGTAGGTACGCTTAACACGTGTAAATACGCTACAAAGTTTCGTTTAGCGTTTAGCGGCCTACTTTGCCCATTAATTCGGCCTTTCCAATGAAAAGGAGCTTTAAACTACGGCTCATTTAAGCTGCAGACAGGTTTGGGGAGAGTGTCTGAGGTTCAACCAGACACTCCAGAAGACCCAGAGGTTCCAGGTAGCTTGGAAACTAATCAGAGATTGAATATGTTCAGTATAACAACATATTAATTGATTCCAATTTTTGAATGTCGGAATGATAAGGGAAGTCCTCAAATACAACTTTAAATTGGCCCGTCAGATAAACTCTCGCAATTTGCAAACATTTTGCATAGATTGAACCTAGAGCGAATCCCACAACAAAGATGCGGAGAGTTTTTTCGGTATAAAAGAACGAATGGTCCGCTTCTGACATCTCTCATTCCCTTTTGCTTGTTGTTCAATCAATGTGAACTAAAAAAATATACTATAGCTAGTCGTCATAAAAAACACATGTGACTTTCCTGTGATAATTGTCAAATTAAGCATTTTCAAATAAAGCTTATTAATTATTTAGGAATTTTATAAAGATTGCCTGTCACGGAAAATCTTCTAAACCTTTGTCTTCTCTAAAAGATTATATTATTCATATTATTTCCATCGAAATGTAATATATCCATTATCTGCGAGTCCACTTACAATTTCATTCCATTTTGACATACTTACAAATGTCCTAAACTTATAAAATGTGCTTTTAATTTAGTTCATTAAAAAATTTACAGATGATTTTCATTTGAAACCTGATTATACTTATAATAGTTAGTAAACAAAGTTAAGCGATTTGTTCTATGTATTTATAAAACAGTTTGCCGTAAAATACGTATAGTATCCGAGTTGTTTGGCAATCTATTGAAGTATTTCGATAAGCGCTTCCGCTTCATTTGAGAGCTTAAAGGACACTTAGCGGAATTACAAATTTAACATCCTCGACCCGAACTGCTTCTTAAGTCTAAAATAATATCGCGAGCAACGATTTCCTACTAAGGAAACAGTGTAGAACACTGCACGTCACGTTTGTTGCAATTTATTTAGATGGTACGCCAATTGTATCGACCTAGAAGAATATTCAATTGAATCCACATTGTTTGTCAGTCGTGAGCGACGTCTCAACGGAGGAATAAATATAGTCAGAACGCGAACCTTTTCATCGCATGAAGTGCTCCGTCCTGTTAAAATAAAACCGTGTAATCCTCATCAACTTTTATTCCGGGGAATAAAGTACACTCGTGTGGCAAATGGAGAATAATCATCCTTGCATTTGATCGTTTGTTCACATGAAAGCAAGCGCATGTTGAAACGAGGGTTTTATGCATATTGTGTTTATGTACTTGTGTGGGCCGTAGAAAGGAATACTGCGGAGTAGTTTTTAGTTCGGATAATGAAGTTCTAGTGGAACGCCATGGATATTCAAGCGCTAGAATGATAGAATTTAGCCATTTCTGTCTGTTTGACACTACGTCACAGCCAATATTCATCGATCGTAGTTAGTGTCTTTTCAATGATATTGAGGTTTCTAAAACTTTTTTTCTTACTTTCGAAAATGCTGAATTGGTGTCACTATCTAACTTAAATATATAAACTGTAGAGCTGTTCAATAGGCGATTTCAACGAGATTTACCTTAACTACGTAACCCTATACTAGACCGACTCGAACTTTTTTTGAATCACCAATGCGGGCAACGTACGTAAAGTCACGCGCTTTACACACACGTACACATACAAGACACCAACAATAAATAAAAAATAGTACAATTGCGGATTTTCTCAATCTTTGCCTTCGTTTATAAAGGAAATCTCCTAATACCGGGAGGTAATGTACGTACAACTATGTCTGTTTTATTTTATTTGACTATTAATAATAATAGTTAATTACAATTTAAAAATTTGTAGTAAATCTCAGTGTTAAAGCAAAGGCAAAGATCGAAAGTCGGTGTAAAAAAAGCGGTCAAAACATTTTAAAACGCAACAGTGGGGTGTAAATAGCCGCCGGCGCCTGGGATACGTGTCATCGAAACTTTGTGTCAGAGCTTGAATAACGAAGCAGCACCCCGCAGTGTTAACTGCGCCACAATACACAGAACTCAGAATAATCTCGCGACAAGAGCCTCCAGCGCAAACGTGATTTGAATACTTCCGACGCTTTTATAAAACCAATATGACAAAAATGCTTGCGACAAGTGCGCTTTGAATACGCAAACTTGAAATTGTAAACTTGGTGAATTGTTCTTGTAAAGCGTCGAGAATCTTTTGGAACTTGTCCCGAACGTAAAAAAATCGTTGAAGTTTTCCAGGTGCGCAAAATTAAAGGTGAAGCAAGAAAGAAAACAAGAAATAAAAGTATGATTTTGGGTATTTTGACATAGCACAACACTTTTTTGGCGGTAAACGATTGGAAATAAATGGGTAATTTAGTTTATGAAAGTAATTACTACCACATAAGAATAAATCAAGATATTCGGACCTGCGATTGCTCTAGTGAATTTCCTGGGCCTAAAGCTGGCTTAGCTGAGGCTCTTAGCGTTAATGGAAACCCAACGTTCTGTTTTTTTGTACTGAATACGGCTTCGTTCGACATTACTACGATCTCAGGCACTCTCATTATTTCATAGCAGTGCATAATTTTTCGCCAAAAACAAAAAAAAAAATATACATCATTAAAATATTACTAAACAGTCGTTTGTACATTCGGTCCCAAGACCAAATCCAAAGTTGTACATTGACGTGTGTGTGACCTTCATATACCAACGGCAGTAGACTATGCATACAGAGATAAATTTTTCGAATGTTGCTTTAGGTTGTTGCATAGTGACTCAAAATGTGATGGATGTGATTGATTAAGCCTTGGAACACGTCACGGTCCATTGTAACCGGTGACAAATCTCCGCTCACAGAATCTCCGGTCGAAATCAGAAGAACACAACAAAACAAGAACAAAAAAATGTTTTACATTTCATAATTTTTCCTACATCTAGTGAAAATTCAAAACCAGACTCCCATTTTCTCAGTATAGCTCCAGTCACTCGACACAATTCAGTTTATGTTTTAAGCAAAATTTAATATGGAATACCTCACTATTGCCCCCTCTCACGCCTCTAAGTAGCTGATCAAAGTTTGTTCGAGCACCCTTCCTCTATCCGCTGCAATTCGAGATGGCTGCTGATATTTTCGTGGCATGGAAGTCGAGGAGGGTGACCGGATAATTTCAAACAAAAAATTGTATCTTGTGTTCTATAAAAAGGAGTTTAAATATTATAGTAATATTATTTAAACTTATAAAATTGCATCGGTTGAACGAACAAGAAAATTGCAGTTTCTCATAGTTGGCATCTTAGCACACTCAATTTTTCTCAAACGATTGGCATTCTGCCAAAAGAGCGCGTAACTTGCATATCGATGAGAAAAACTGGAAAACTATTCTTTTCATATAGACCTGCTTAATCAAAGGAAGCTGTGATTCAAGTTTTAAGTATATGCTGTATGTAATATAAAGAAATTAGTAAAAATTAAGAAGAAATATGTCGCCAAAAATAGAAGCACCTGCTGATTAATAAACCGACACCAAGGTCGTCCACGATTAATACTAGAGTTCCCCAAGGCTGTGACTCTCTCCAAATTTGTTCCTCCTGCATATTATATAATTTCAGCTAACCAGCGTTCATTGCTATACGGATACTATACTAGGCGTACTGTTCCGCTGTCAAAGAAACGCGCAATTTGGAAGGCAAGGCTAAATTAGCGTCCAAACACCTTCAGCTGAGATGCATCATCGGCGTTGAGGCAGGGTTCTAAATTCCAACCGTATCCCTTTTCTCTTTCTCGAGTGCACTACTACTTTGGACAGCTGTCTGCGGGCGGGGATAGGTGGGGGGCTTTAAAAAAAGAGGGTATCAATTTCTTTTAAGCGGCAGTACCACATCTGTAAGGCTGGCTCACACTTCTCTGAGTGACCCACCTGAAAAAAATAATAATAATAAAACGCTAAAATCATTTTTAAAACATTTCACTCGTTTTTATAAAAAATATTAAATATTAAACAAAAATTACATAATGACTTGACGATAAAATTTGTATAAGCGTTTTCGCTCAAATTATACATCCACACATCAACAACATTCAAAACCCTAATTGACCAATCTACAAGCAATACTCCGCGAAAAAACCCACAACCACTCGACCCGACACCGGAGCATCCTCAGGAAGTTGCCTCTTCCTGATTTGTTCTATGGACTTCCCCAAGGTAACGCCTGATTTTATTAATAACATTTAATTTGTTGATTTAAGTTGTCCTTTACAATCAAGCACGCAATCTAAGAAATAAAAAATATTAAGACTAGCAGCTATTGTTGTATATCTGTTCAAATGAGAACTTGAAGCTCCATTGGCTCTAATGCAAAATTTTACCACAGATTGAGGTATTATGTTGCCAAACGCAAAATATTAAACATGAAATACAGTATCATTAGTGGTAGCTATTCGGATTACGTTGGCACATTCAAGAACGAACATTTTCCCTACATTGAAATAATTCAGATTATTGAATTATGCTGATGGTACTATCACAGTTAAGTGATACTTTATATTGTCTAATAAATAAAAAAAATTCTTTTAAGCATGCAACAGTAATTCATTTATATATATGTACTAAGAATATGATTTAAAATTGCAAGCAGAGGCCCCACTCAAAAGTATGCCGGCATTAAAGGCACTGCCGATAAAGTTGTTAAAGTAAACAGTAGTAGGTTAGGATTTGAACTCAATTACACCGAAGCTTTTTATTTCAGGAAAACCATTATCTCAAGGAGGGCTTACACTTTCCACAGAGACACGCATACTCTTGGACGTCGAGATCCTAAATTTAGATTGTCTTGTCTTGCAGCATTGAATGAAAAGATTTGCGACTTTTTAATTATTTGTATTGTACATCAAGAGATTCGAAGGTTTCTTTGTTTACCTAGCATGGATGTAGCACTACTACTGCGTCACCGTATGATATATGAAAAAATGTTGGATTCAGATTTATTTTTTCCTTTATTTTCCCTATAAAACTTGTTAATCTATGAAAAATTTAAAAACTTACTAGTAAAAATATTTACTCTCGTGAAAATTCTTCCAAATAAATTGAAACATATTGTAATAGTGCAAGTTAAGTTGCGAAAATTATCGGCATAATTAATGAGGCACAAGCTTTAAATACCAATTATCACCAAGGAAATAGAGCTAGACAAGCTGTTCCCTCCAGTTTTACTCGTTTTAGTGACCTTTAAAATATTAGTAGAGATAGGAATAAGGACGTGTGAAATGGACGGGTTGAAAAAGCTCTGCTCTGACAGTTTTTTTATTTTTATCAAGACCAGTTGTAGTAGCTGGTAAAAGTGAATGTTTTATTTACCTTTCATCTATTATATTATTAATGTGTGTTAGTTTTAATTGATAAAAATAAGTTATATTTGAAAATATTACAAAGCTGAAGCGTTTTTATTCATTACCATAATATACCATTACCTTTAATATACCATTAATATACCATTTACCTATTGCGCGTTACGACGAACACACGTGTCTTAGTTAACGAGAATGAAATCACTAGGAAGAGCTTGAATTGTATGTTTACTTTGAAAGTCAAAAATATTAAGATAGCAATTTGTCAAAGAAAGAAAATAATGAAGCAAATTATTACTATAGCCATCACAATTTCCACAGAGCACTTGCCACGTACTCCATGCGGCATTTAGCCCACTTTGGCCGAATAAAGAAAATCACTTTTATATCAACAGTCAGAAAAGTCAAGTTTCTAAGTATAGTGCTTATAATATAGACTTATCGTGGAGATCCATAGAACTGCCTTTATTTATATTCTGGAATCTCTGCACTGGCCATACAGTGCAGTACTCCTGCGAAACGAATAAAAACGTTGTCAATTTCACCGACCGTTTTATGTTATCGCGAGGGGTGAGTGTCTGTGTTAGGGGAAACTCTCTAATTTCCGAGGCACATTTTTGTTCCACAAGAGCTATACAATAATCAAATTATTTGTAATATTTTTAAACGAGGCACCTTACTTTTTAATCGGACAGAAGGGGTGCAGAAGCACCTCGTTAGAAAATCTTTTATCTTCAATGTTAGTACTACATTTTGAAAATGGTTGAACGTCCGGAGTTCAAACAATCGTCAGCATGACACGTATACCTGTTAAAACCTTTATCCTTCATACAATGCGAAAACGAGTGTAACATGGTGTAAAAAGAAGGAAAGCAGATCGCTGCAATCTTCCGGCTCGAACGAAACTAGGCATTGTCTATAAAATGTTATTTGCGAAACGTTTTGGGAACGCGAGACAAAGAGATAGTCTCTTTATTATATTTTAGCTGATAAACGCGAAATAGTAGCAATATTCTAAATAGATTGCTTTCAAATTATGAACGAAATTAAAAAAAAACATCTTTTGCTAGTGTATAGTTGTTTTAAGTATTCAGAACTTCATAGGTTATATTGTACCTACCAGCTGCAAAAGATTCTAACAAAATGCAGTTCCTTTTTACTTAAACAAAATAACAGGATGTATAAATGTTTCTCTTGGCTTTAAATCAATAAAATAAACAAAAACTTTGTGAGTTGGCTACAATGGCGGGGCCTGCTGATGCGAGAAAGAGTAAATAATTGTCTGGGTCTTTCTAGTAAAAGTTTTTCAATGTTGTTTGTAAATATTTTTAATGTTGTATAACAAAATAATTTAAAAGTTTTGCGGGCGGAAATATAATAGGAGATAAAATGTTCATTAATAATTATAGGAATGAAAGTCAGTTGTTGCTTGGCTTGTGTGACAAGGATTTAGTAGAATTGCGCTGAACTTTTCAATAAAACACTGAAATACAGATAATATTGAGCTGCAAGCCAATATCGTGGCAACATCCAAAGATGAGGCATCGGAGCGTTCTCATATTTCGACATTCGCTTCAGTAAACACTATTCTATTCGTTTAGTCTCATAAACGCAGCGTCATCGTTCACCAGGAAAGTTATCCTATTTCTGACGAGTGTTTTACGAGGGCCCGACAAATCCTCAATCCGTTTGGTGATCAAAATTGCAAAATTGTCAACTTCTGTTCCTCTCCCTGTTTTCAATTTACTCTCACATTCGCTTACAGGGGAACATTATCTTCTTTTGAACCGTTATTCAGTTTGTACATAATATTAAGCGAGCATCGGTATCTCTTTTAAATTTGGTTCCACTTCATTATTATACTATTCCTTTATACTACTACTTTGATATATCAAAACTAAAATATAGTTATATTTCAATATTTTTGAATAGTACTGGATAGAGAATTAACTACATCAAAAATATTTATTGAAGAGTTTGAGTAAGATTTTTCATTCTTACGAGACTTTGCTATGCAGTTTTAAAACGGATTTCAGATGTTACGCGAAGTATGCTTAGTTTAATTATAGTATTTAAGTTTCGACTAATTCAGTGAAATCTACACATTATTGCCTCAAAAACATTGAAATAAAAAAGTGATTGAATGGTCCTCAAATTTATTGCACATTTGTAAAAATAATCACAGTTTAAATAAAATAAATAACTACTAACGCTATTCAGTAAGTTAAGGCAAACAACAAATTCTGCACATAATTAATTGAGCCTCTGCACATTCCTATAAATGAGTATCGCTCTCGCTACCCACTGGAGCGACAGACGTTAGTCCTGCAAAATCATTTCAAAATTACACAATCTCTTGGCACTAAAAACCTTTATGCGGTCTATTAAAATACATATTTATTCTTTAATATGTTAACAAACAGCTAACCCACCGGCGAGAATAGTCGGCAACTGTTCCCGCGAGCAGAGCAAAGGCTGAAGGAGGAGAGTTTCCAGCTGCTGCCTGATGTTGGGCTCAGCTCCGCACCAGACCACGTGGCCTTCGCGAGACCATTCCTCTACCAGCATCTTCATACTCTGGAATCATGTCCTTCATTACGAGAGAGTTAACTAATTTTAATTATAAATAGTTTGTTTTCATCACAACGTTAGTTAACTCTTTCAAAAGAGGACCAATTGTGGGGAGCATCAAAAGGCTAGCTGAAATTGATCTGAATAGCCGCTCGCCCACAAAGAGCTAGGCTTCTAATTGATTGTTATCAAAAGAACATTATTGTAGAATATCTGCTTTATGCTAGCGTTACACGAGGATTTATCTTCAACATTCTAATACGATTAAAATTGAGACTCAACATAAATCGCGGAGGCGCTGTTTGCTAGCGAATAAATTAACCAACTCTGTTAACATAATACGTTGTAATTACGTATGTATGGAGCTTAGATACTCGTGAAAATAGAAAAATCTGCCATTCCCAAGTAAATCACCTGCAAAAAGGTGTAGTCGAAGCGACTGAGCGCGTCGCAATGAACGACGAGCACGTCGGGCGGCCGCTTGAGGTCCAGCCCCGCGACCCCAGCCTCCGCGGCCCTGATGTCGCGGGGCGGGGCGCGCTTCAGAGCCAGCAGCTTCGCGCGAACCCGCTCCGCACTGGCGAAGTGCAGGCCGCCCACGGGCCGCAGCTCGATGTGCGGCGGCAGAGGCAGGCGCGCGAGGCGCAGCGGCGGGTGCGCCTGGTACCACAGCAGCAGCAGCGCGTCCAGCGCCACGCCGCAGCCCAGCCCCAGCTCCACGCCCAGCACGAGGCAGCCCACGAAGGCACACGCCAGCGGCACCACGTCCAGCCCTAGCGTTGCTCGGAGGGATTAACAGACGCCGTCTATCATTGAACTCGATATACCCCGAATATTTAGCCCCTCGTTTAACAATTCATCATCTATCTTATATTGATGAAAATGCGAGTAAATACTTGCAAAAGATATAATTATAATACCATCGATACGTTGTAAACGCCAAATCTTCAGCTATAATGAAACCCAGAAGATGAATAATTAATCCGAATTCCCCGAACTCGTAGAAGTTAAAGTTATGAGGAAAGTTCGTACTTAGAGCAAACAATAGGATTTCGCTCGAGGGCTGCAGCTCGTGTCGGAATGGATGCATTTGAAATCGGCATCGAGAAACATTTCAAAGCGATATCAAACTATCTCTGGGAAACAAAGAAGTGTGGGAGGACGTGTTTTAGCTGTAGTATTATTCATAGTTACTTTCAAGCCGGCCAACTCATATTGGAATTGTTTCTATTATCAACAGGTACTGTAATTTAATGAAAAAAGTTATTATTATATTTATTTAAGTTATTATATATTTAATTCTCAAAGTAGACTCACGTATTTTTTACATGATTAGTGCAAGTTGTATTTTTTGACATATCACGTAGAAATTATTCTTCTACGTTTTTGCAAGACGTGACGTATATGCAAACCGTTACGGCCTAGCCACTGATTTAAAGTAGTTCTGTTGTGTGGTGATTGATAAATAAATGTCATTTTTATCTCGTCCCTTTCTTTGTTTGGATCAAACGATGTCCACGTAAAATATATTGCTAAAAAGGGCTGATTGTGTCAAAACAAAATCACCCGTTGTAAACTCCCCTGTAGGACCGACTTTAGAATGTTTTATAAAACTGCATTTCGGTTCTCGATTTTATACACCGTTTGAATTATAAGCAATTTTAGCATGAACTTAATCAACGTAATTATATTTTTTGGATTTACATTAAACATGTCAGGCCTCCCTAGCAATGACTTGATGACTGTAAGCAATGAATAAGAAGAAACAAAAGATGAAGGAGGTCTCTCTAGTTGAGGACTTGACTTGCAGCGATTAACAATAATAGGTTGATGTCGTTTATTTTAATTTTAGTAAAACCTTTCGCAGAGTTCTCCGCTCTTTACTAGTTTATAAATTAAAAGCTTATGGTTAAGCTTATGTGGTGGGAATCTTACTTGCCAAATGGTAATTTCTATGTTGTACAAAATGTTTTCAATTCCAAGCCTTACTAAATTTCATCTGGGGTTCCACAATACTCAAATCAGGTCCGAAATGGTACATTTTAATGAAACCTACTGTTAGTTCTCCATAGCTTCGGGACGATCCGCAGATCCACCATATGCAGCACCGCGCAAGTGATGACGGCAGACAGGGCGGCGCGAGGGATGAAGAAGAAGTAGGGAGTCAGCAGAGACAGCGTCAGCAGCACGATCGCGCCTGAAACCGACAGGCAACGCTTAGGTAAGATGAAGCCGGATTCATTTTGAGCTTCACATAAATGTCTGTACCCGTGTAGAAGCCAGCAGCCGGAGTAACCACCCCAGAGGCATCACTGACGGCGCTGCGCGTGAAGGAGCCGTTGACTGGGAAAGAGCCGAAGAAGGCCCCGACCATGTTGCATATGCCCAGCGCCACTATCTCTTGCGTCGCGTCCAAGCTCTTGCCTTTCGCTGAAACACCATGTTAACTTGACGTAATCATTCATTATTTGTAGAGTCATGAATAGTTCTATTTTCCACTGTTCAACAATGCAGCGTTTGCCAAGTTTGAATAATAGCGGAATAACAAATGAAATAATGCATATACGGCTATTCTATTGCAGCAGCACGAAAGAGTAAACATTGTGATTGAACTCTGTTTCTCTTCGAGTACAAATATTGACCGAATTACATTAATAGATGCATGAGCTCACTCACAAAAAGCCTTCGCAATGGCCACGTTGGAGATGATTCCGACCAGCGGCAGCACCACCAATCCGCTTCCCAAGTGACCCAACATGCCTGCAGCATTCACAGTGCTGTTGCCGACCTTTGTTTGGAAGGCCGGCACTCGCGGGTGTGGCAAACCCGCGGTTATGGGGCCTGCATTTATTAATTGTCTTTCTATATTGTCCTTGTGGCTGTGAAAATCGGTATACGGCGCCGAATTTATCCACTTACTTTCATTAGATTTTGTTATGTCATATCGAAGAATTAAAAAAAGTTGTGCTTAAAGGGTAATTATAGTGCTTCAGTGTAGTGTGTGTTTATAATTATATTATTACAGTAAAATAACTGGAAAATGTTGAGTTCAATGCCTTATGCCAGATCCAGATTTATTATTTGATTGATTGCACTTACTCTGAGCAAATTAATCGTAAATATTGCTCTTTTAAAGTGGCCTAACAATCTTTCTTTATGAGAAATACTTATGATATCATGTTATAATTATAGCTTCTAAACGTAATAGTCCTTTCAGTCTGCCGGCAACGAGTTTGAATGAGCAGTTCATACCCGTGAGTATGAAGGGCTGTTCCGCATCCTCATGCAGCCAGAAGGCGAGGGCAGCCGCCGCGAGCACTGCCAAGGCGTTCCGCGACACGCTCAACGCCCAGAGCACTCTTCGCAGCATCTCTCTTGCCTTACTCTTCTCTTTCGCTTCTGCGATGCGAATGTCCTTCAGGCTCTGTACGTTCAATAGAACAGTTGGACCGATTCAACACACATTTGTTAACATTATTCTTACTCCCGGTCAATCGGAGATAGTTCTATAACTACTTTAACTCGGAATAATTAAGTTCAAAAAATAAAAAGTTCGTGCTGGTTTGTGTTGTAATAACACAAACCAGCAAATATAAGCTAGGCCAAAGTATCGGCGTCCACAGGGCTTAGGACATAGGACTGGATCATTACAAGCAGTTTGTCAATTGAGTTATGCCAATTTCTATATAAGCTACTTGAAAGTCAAATAAAGACTCATTATCATTGTGAAAGTCGACAATGCTTGTCCACTTTCATAGCATTCAGCTCATTGTATCGTAATCTCTGACAGCTGCTACTGAGCGAGCACAAAATGAGGAACCATTTATGATTTTATAATAGCAACGAGCTGCAAATAGGAATATTATAGCGTTTTCAGTTCAAATGCACCGCCTTTTCTATTAAGGAGTTTAATTATCTGTCATCACCTTCATTCCTGTTAATAGGACACAACAGCTTAGCCCTAGGAGAGTGTCGTAGAGTCTCGTCTTGCCAATGTTTTGGAATATGGCTCGCCAAGTCGCTATGAAGGTCTCAGCATCGAATTGGAGCCCTAGCAGGCCCTTGATCTGCGAAGAGGCTATCGTCACTGCGGCGGCCGAAGTGAAGCCTGACACCACAGGAGTTGATACAAAGTCTACCAGGAATCCTGAAATTATTTAGGTCACATATTTTCATCCATTCATTGCAACACTTTCAAGTCTGAATGAAATTATGCGTACAATTGTTTGCTTACCGAGTTGGGCAACGCCAGCGGCGAGAGTGACAATGCCACCGACGAAACAGAGCAGCACGGCGAAGTCGGGGTTGGTGCCGCTGGTGTAGGTGAAGGTGAGCAAGGAAAGCAGAGCCGTGGGGCCAATGTTGATCTGAGGGATGGAGCCCATCGCGCCGTACACGAAGCCGCCCACAAGGGACGCGTATAGGCCGTACTGAAATCGTGGTGGCAAAATTATATTATAATAAAGTGCATCCAATCTACTGAGCTCATTGACAATGGGCGATCCGATTACATGCGTATTGCTTGTTCAGAAAATGCGATAATGGGCCGAGAACTTTGTTGAGTAATACTTGAGTTTAACAACATGTAATCTTATTTCGATAAATTCATACACTATCATAATATTAAGAACGTTGACTATTTACCTGAGATAATAAATTGAATATTGATGTTTTGCAATAATTTATTGAAAACCTATTGTTACTGTACTGATAAGTAAAAGTGGGCCAATTACATAGTAGCCTCATTTACTTCATAGCCAATACACTTGCATGAAATATATTATAGTATGTAAGAAGTCAAAACGAAGTTTAAACACTCAAGACAATAAGTAATAACAAAAATAAACATACTAATTGTACAACTGTTTTTGATTGTTATTTATATTAAAATATAACTTGGACCGTAAAAATGGTTGGTTTTGTTAACTATAAATATGCTCAAACCTGCGGCTGGAAACCAGCGAGCGAGGCATAGGCGATAGACTGGGGTATGAGGGTGAGAGCCACCGTGACTCCGGCAATGAGATCCCCCAGGGCCGTGCCGAGCTCGTAATGGCGCGACCATTGCAATATTGGAAAAACGCGCTCCAAAACTCTCCTTGGTTTCATCTTCCAACGCATTTATGCGCCTTATTTTTCTACTTACGATCCCCAAAACGTGATCCCTAAAAACAATTAAAATATCAATACTTTTACCCTGAGATATAAGTCTAAAAAATTCACTTCAACTTTTTTTCAAAAAAAAGACATTAACCTTGCTTGCTTTTTATCGACATAAATGAAGTTTTACAAAAAAAAAAATTGAGAGCGAAATTTACTTATGGAATACGCCTTACGTAAAATATTTCATTTCACTGGAAACAAGTGCTAGGAATAATATTAATTGACAGCATTTTTAAAATCCAATGTCAAAGGTGGAAAAGGAAAATATTTTAGTTAGCATAAGGCTGTTACCTGTCAAGGAAAACTTGTGGAAAACTGTACTCAAGTTTAATTTATTTCCGATGCAATAGCCAAGATTAAAATCCAAAGAATTTTCATATTGATATTGATCGTGTCCACAAAGGTTTAGCAAATAAACGAGGAACGTTAAAGGTGTAAAAATAGCAAATGTGACTATTACAACCTTTTCTTACCTTATATTTTAATATGAATTGAAAACATACCTTCACAGTACGGTGGATATACGAAAAACAAGTGCTAAAGAAGGGACAATGTGATCAAAGAAACCATGTTGTTACGTACACTTTGTAGCACCGAAGACAAGCACACATTATTTAAAAAAAAATATTTTTCGCGCAAATTTTAAAAACTACGACGCTTGCGCGACTGTTTTAACTGTTTTAGCAGCGCTTTGCTTAGAGTCTTGTCGCGAACTGTTTTCGTATCTTAGTACGAGTATGACATCACGTTTTCAATTTAATTTTCCTATTATGCCCAAAGCAATAGGCATCTAGAGGTGTCATTTTGTGAGAGCTATATTGCGATTTATTTGATTTTACATACTTCCTGCTCTTTCAAATATATAAATGCCATGTCATCATTTCTACTTTAAAGAAGGTACGGTGAAAATGTCCTTTAAATATTTTAATTATTTACTAAGCCAGTGTTGTGGATAATAGTTCCTATATTTCCTCCGGGAAAACCCTTCAAAGGTATATGCCAACCTTTTTGCTACAAATATAAGTGTTATACAACTTACTTAAACGAATCGTCTAGAAGACTAATATTATAATGATGGGAGTAAACAGTGAGGCCCAATGGCTGAAGAGGCCAAATACGTACATTTGCTTAAATGTTTAGTCATATAAAGTGATAATATTGACATGCCTAACTAAATACAACATTATGCAATCTTGCCGGTCGACAATATTCAGGTACTAAAAAGATTTTATATATGATTTTTTTATTCGACGTTGAATCCTCACTTACTTTTACCATTATTAAAATACTAACTTTTTCACTGTCGACAAAATATCTGTAGGTGGGTTGCTTTATTTATATTTTTCTTAATTGTCGAAATCGTGTTGCACTAAATAGAATAACAAAATTTAATGTATTATTGATCTGAATAAAAATAATTCACATGCAACAGTTTTGTCCCTCCAAATGTCCAGTGGAAGGATTTATTTATACCTGTTAAAGAGAAATCGTTTAAGTCATATGGACTTAGTAATTATTTAGTCGCACTTAATTACTTCGTGATTTATAATTTTGAAGAGTATGTAAAATTGTGTTCCATAAAATAAAACCTTACCTTTTAAATAATAAAATCGAGACATAACAAAGCATCTTCACATATCAAGTTAACTTTAATTTTCTTGCGATGTCATCATAATGACGTGCATATAAGTGTTAATCGTTATACTCAAAAGGCGGTTCTACTAAACAGTACTTTAAAAAACTACAGTAAAAACAGTGACATTAGATCAAATAAAAAACTTAAACAGCATGAACGAACATTAGACGAATCTACCTTCGTACACTTGATAGTAGGGACCCATTGCGTTAGAAGCTTCATCAGATCAAAGTGGTTTTTCCGAATGATTTCATACACAATATTAACATATCATATAAGTTTAATACTTCGTAGTCATTTTTTTTATCTCGTTTTTCTTATGAATAGATTTTTTACGTTCAAGTAACACACACAGCTCCTAGATCAGATCTAAGTGTCTATTCTGTTCTTACATTCAACAGACGACAACAATGCGATTTAATGATGATTAAATCGCATGGCTTATTAGACTACTTCCTTGTTACCGCTTCTTCGCAGTTTCTCATCAAGGTCAAGGTAGAGGAATTCGTGCGGCTCATTTATGCACCGAGCGTTTCAAGAAATCTTTCATTCATTCATTTTTTCAAAGAATCATTATAGTGGGCCACTCATATGTGAAAGAAATATTTATAATTACATTGAGGAAGGTTATATTCCGATGTAGCGTCAGACGTCAGAATATATTGCAATGCACAGCTGTTGCTTTATAATATTTACTTTATCTCGGTTATCCAATTAGTAATATTTGTCTTTTGAAAATATGCTGTTAAAAAGATTGTTCGATCGGTTCTCTAGTGTAGCAAAGTTTATTTTAGGGAACAGGTAAATCGATTACATTATCATGCGACAGTTGTGTGCGATCGCAGGCCGGAACAATGACAATTCACTAATGGTCGTCCTCGTCCGTGGCCAATCTCAATAAACCTATCGCCGATTCGATACACCTCGTGTTCCTCTTCTAATTTAGCCATATTTGTTTATTTTTCCTGTATCGGTTACACTTTTAGATCATTTCATGGATTGTTGATTTAATTAAACGAATGCATTTATATTCATGGTCAATGTCAAAGGCCTTGACAACAATGAAAGGCATCTAACTAGTAACAGCCCCAGTCACAATTAAGGCTAGAAATATAATGTTTTAATTGATTTGCAAATATGGAAAGATTGTACAAGAAAATATTCGGTATACACATTAGAGGGAAAGTGACATCCTTCTTTCTGAGAAGTTGCATAACGTATGCTTAGTGCTTCCACTTTTATATTGTAACAGTACATTTCGATTAAGCTCAAACTTTTACTTAGATGTTAATATTGAATGCAAACATATGTTCTGACTACAGCTGCGTCTTTGGGAATACTGTTTTATTCACTTCTGTCCCAAAGTTTTGTGTAAATGTAAACTGTTGCGTATAAAACCCACCTAAACACGTCATATTGAACTCAAGGAGGTCGCCACTTCTTCCCACTTTCCGATAGCACGCATAGGTATGTCATATAGTTTTATCTTATATTAAAAACAAATTAAATCTTTTATTGTGGTAAATTAAAATATAAAAACACCCTTTTAGCCCTTCACTGTTTTCCAAATTGTATGAAAATTACAGTCCTACGTGTATGTCGGGTGATAATAATTGTTCTACTGCAGCGACATCTGGGGCGCTTTGTTATACTGCTCTGCTAAGTAAAGTTTAAACATTGTTTTATGTTTATCAAACTACTGAATTTAACTTAATTATAATTATGCATTGATATTTTTGTACATCAATTTGATTGATTTAAACTGTCTTGAAGATAGAGACAGCTGTTGGTTTACGGCATCTTTCGTATCTCTTTAATTTCAACGACGCACTTACCGTCGCAGTTGACTGGCTAGTACGGCATAGGACTGCTAGATGGAACTATCAACAAATTTATTTGCGTCTAGTCGTGTCTCCTTCTAGTCTAGTCGTCTAGTCGTAACTTCCTAACGTAAAAAAAGTTAACTTTGTACACATATAAACTTTTTTGTTGCGTTGGGTTAAAGCTAAGGTTGCCATAATATAACGATTTATGCATTATTAATTTTATTCTAATAAACTAATATTATCTATTTATTTGAAAATAGCACTTGCAAAGTTATATTCATGATGGATGAAAAGCTATATAGGGATGTTCCGATACCACCAAAGTATCGAGACTACTCATTAAACTAAACCTAAAGTATCGATACTTACTTATATCGATAGTTTTTAGTATTTTTTTTAGGTACCTCAAAAATTTTCGTTTGTTTTGGTAAAATGTGTCCATATTATTGATTTGGTGGTGCCTTGATAATATTGAACACAATAAACCGATGCATACAATGATTACAATAAAAAAAAATACTCGTAAACAATCATTTTAGCAATTGACAACTTAATGGCGGGCGTCTCTCCTGCTTTCGGCTCGGGATCGGGTAAAGTCGGAAGAATTCGGCTTGCCCGGGGCGACACTCACGCCACCACGCGACGAATACCGGTAATTCAGTAACCGAGCGCGATCACGATCAGCTTTTGCTTTCTCATTCTGTATAGGTATGTTTTGTGTATGACGCGTTCTTTATTTTTTAATGGATACGCTGATTCGATTCGATACCAAGTAATTTTGTTTCGATATCGCAAAATTGCTTCGATACCAAAAATACTTGGTATCGAATCAAAAGTATCGAGTACCTACTCATATTTACTAGTATCGGAATATCCCTAGAGCTAGGGTTGCCATCTCTAAAATTTGGAATACAGGACAAGACGTGTGAAAACCCCGGATTTTAGAGTCCGAAAGCCGGACGGACATATCAACAAAATCTTTAAAACATTCAATGTAATAAAAAACAGTTGAGGGTTGGGGGAACGGTGAATATACTTGGTTCGTCGGTTGATCGTGGTGTGTTTTTTATTTATTTATTTCAACTCGGTCTACAAATGAAACCTTCCCCGGACGCTCCCCGGATGCCCTTTAAACTAGGACAAATCCGGGTAAACCCGGATGGATGGCAACCCTACCTAAAGCTATAAAGCCTGCGTATGTTTTACTTGTGGGAACCCTAATATTATTTTCTAATTATTTCAGAATGCTGTCCCTGCATAGTTCTGCAGTGTTGCAGAATTAGTGTGAAGACACTCGACAGTCTCTTTACAATACACAGGTATTCTTTTTTTAATATTATTTAAAATTTGTACACAAGTAGAAGTATAATCTTAAATCATTGATGTGATCACAACCTGTATGGAATGCATACCTTGAGTGTTGAGAATATACTTATTAATGTAATCATAACAATACTATTGATGTTACAGGTGGTGCAGTCATCTCACATAAGTCCAAACTCTAAGACCAGATTACCTTTACTGCAAATGCAAAGAAATTTGGAGCAAAGTGACACAGATCCAAGTGTAAACTATGAAAGCCCAGAAACCACCATCATTAGCAAGGTGTGTCATAACTCTACAGTTTATAAAAATCTCTTTGTGTAGGAAGATTTTCTAAATCAATGCCTACAATTATTACAATACATATATAACAAATGCTTTATCTTTTGTTCCTAAAAGGCAATTGCAAATAGAGGAAGTAAACCATTTCATCAAAAAATATTAAATGCATACAATGTTTTGGAACATTAGTCAATTAACAGGCAGCTTAAGAAAGACCATGTGCTGCTTGTTCTTTGACTGATCCTTTCAGAGAGACAAAAAGTTAATAAAGCTGAATGTGGTAGACATTCTCCTACAAACATAAATAAATTTTAATTTTTTATAATGTTAACCAGAAATAAAATACACTATTTACCTTCTATGTAATTGCATTTGTTTGCAGGTGTTGAAAGGTGCCAAAAACCGAGAAAATATTTTATGTTCAATAAATGCTAAATCTGTAAGTGATATGACACCTAAGGAAATTAAACTGTATAAGATTTGTAAAACAAGAAAACTGTACAAGCCAACATAGCTGCTAAAGCTTTAGTATTTATGCGACATAGCCTTCGAAAATATTGGAAGCAGCCCATAGCATTTTATTTTTCGAAGACAATGGATGCAGACAAGATGTAAATCATCTTAAAAGAGGTAAAAAACTTGATCTTGATTGTGATATATCATATATCTAATATATATATATCACAGTTAATAAAGTAAGGGAGAGAGTGGTAAACCATAGAGTAAGATTATTTTTACCATCAATCATTTCTTACTTTGTTCCTATATATTTAATAAAATTTCATTGATAAAAAAATTTAATACATTCAAGACATTAACCCTTATGTTATCACTCTTCTTAGTAAGGAAAAATACTGTTTGTTAATGATTAATATTCTAAGAAACAAAGAGGCACAGAATAATTATTTCCTCACTCAAGTTTAGTAAGCTATTTACTAATTCATTATTAACTAATAATTATTAAATTAAAATTCCTATAGATTGATTTTAATGTTAAGAAATCAATAGTAGAATTTAATATCATTATTATATATACAATAAAATTCATTATTTCAGATACTTACAGAGTGCTTTACATCTGGTGTGGAAATTAAGGCAGTTATTTGCGACCTATCATCAGTAAATATTAAAGTTTTGAAAGGTTTGGGTGTAACCAGAGACAAGCCCTATTTTACCCCATGTGTAAAAGAAATTGTTTCTAATGAGGTGGGTCAAGACCCACCTCATTTACTGAAATGTACTCGGAATATGCTTTTGAAACATGATATAGAGTGTACTACTGATTTAACAATAAATGTGAAAGGTAAATTACTTATTATTTAAAAACAATTGAGGGTTAAGAACAAATTGATTATATCGCTTTTTTTGTGAGAGTTGTGTTTGATATATTGAAATTAAATACTAGTGGAAGTGAAAAAACTGTTTCTCTCTTTACCATCATTGCTACAGTGTTTGTGATGAACTTTTTGATGCCCTTAATGCAGACACGCCAGATGCACGTCGAGGGAGAACATTATCGAGAAATGTATCAAATAAAAGTTACCATATAAAGTTCTTCCAAGAGAGAAGACATTTTTTAAACTGATGAAATATTTAGGTGTAAAAAATAATCCACCTTCACAAGGAGGGATGGATTCATACAATGAATGGAGTCCAGAGACTGTGTATAATTCTGCAAACACTTAATATTACAGCACTATCTCTAGAAGATTAAATCAGGATTGTCTTTAAACTTTTTTGGATGTGTACGCTATAGCTATGGGTCCACTAATAACCCAACTATTGAACAATTTGTAGCTGCAGTTTAAACAGCTATAGTAACAAATTTAAAAAATTCTGAAAATGATGCTGGCATATTACCAAATAATTTAAAATAATTTTTATTAGATAATATAAGCCCGGAAATATCAACTCAGGGTTTTAACCCGGAATTTATTTAGAATTTGCCTGACTTGGGAAGCATGGTAAATGAGGGTACCTCTGAAGTCCAAGCCTGTGGATATGTGTGCGGTTTTATTACTTACTACTTTAACTTAAAAAATCAAGATTGCGTCTGGTGCCAGCCGGCACTTCTTACAAATGACTTGGAAACCGTACACGTATTCACAGGTTTTAAAGAAAATTCTACCAATCCAAGTCTATGTTATTGTTTTTTTTTTTTTTTTTAAATGAGGATGAATTGTCTTCACATAGACAAATCATTTAAAAATTACGATCTAGCCTAGAGAAAGACTAATGAGTAATTTACATCTAACTTAAATTGCTAAAGTATATATAATATAAGAATAGTGTCCACTAACACTTCTTACAGTCTCTAATACAGTCTTACACTTTTTTAATGTGTACTTAAAATGTTTAAATATAATCATAGCACATCACTAATGACACTAGCACTAAAACACTAACTCGAACGGTTTTTTCCTTTTTAATCTTCTCACTAGACTTGTCTAAAAGCTGGATAGCCTCAACATTCACATGATGGTGAAGTCTTCGGTCGTGAGCTCCAGCGATCTTCTTAATAACACTAGTGACGTCCTCTATACTAAGGACCCGATGAAGGTCGTCGTTTCTAATATACCAAGGAGCATTTACAATTCCTCTGAGTACTTTGTTTTGGAAGCGTTGGATAATTTGTATGTTGTTCTTGTTGGTACAGCCCCAGAGCTGGCTACCATAAGTCCATACGGGCATGAGGACTTGTTTGTACAAAAGTAACTTGTTTTGTACTGATAGTGTGGAATGCCTTCCGAGCAACCAGTACATTTGACTGTAGCGAAGATCCAACTCTTCGCGTTTTTTTTTTGACGTGAATCTTCCATCGGAGTTTGGTATCTAGCGTCATACCTAGATACTTTGCCGAATTATGGAATGGTACTTTTACTTTTTCTAAAAATACTGGCTGGTGTTCGTATGAGGTTTTATTAGTAAAGTCTATGTGAATTGATTTTGATTCATTTAATTTTATCCTCCACTTTTTTGTCCACATAGTTACTGCATCGAGGGATTTTTGAAGTTTTATTGCCGCCTCCTTTTGAGTAGCTGCTGTAGCCATGATAGCAGTATCATCAGCAAAGGTGGCAATAATGTTATCTTCTAGTCTTGGAATATCACAGGTGAATAATAGGTACAGGACCGGACCTAGTACACTCCCTTGGGTTACCCCAGCTTTTATTTCTTTAAGATTCGAATATTCATCATCTTGTCGTACTCTAAACATTCTCTGTGTTATGTATGACTCCATTAAATTTGAGAATTGCCTTGGCAGTAACTTTCTTAATTTTTGGATAAGGCCTTTGTGCCAGACTTTATCAAAGGCTTGAGCCACATCAAGAAACACTGTGGAGCAAACATTCTTTTCTTCTAGAGCCTTTTCAATATACGATGTGATTCGGTGAACCTGATCAATGGTAGAATGATTTTCCCTAAAACCAAATTGGTAATCTGGTATAAGATGCTTTTCGTCTAAAATAGGCTTCAGTCGTTTCAGGAAGAGTTTTTCAAAGAGTTTAGCTATTATGCTTAATAACGAGATGGGTCTGTACGATGTGACTTCGTGGGGCGGTTTACCAGGTTTAGGTTAGGTAGAACCATGATTACTTCCGCAACTTTCCACATGTCAGGTACATGCTCGAGTCTGAATGAAGCATTGATTAGCGTGGTTATTTTAACAATGGCTTAATGTTATTGTAATAAAAAATGATAGAGGCAGTAGAACCAATGGCCTCACTTGCTAAAGAATACCTATTACGAAATCAGACACAATTAAAAATAAATATTACAAATTTCTTTCGAACAATATTATTCTCAAAATATTTATGTTATTCTCTTATATTAACATTTTGTTATTTTTTTCTGTCTCTAGTTTAAACACATCCGATGGAAATGAAAATATTTTTTTTAAAATCGAATGGTAGCAAAATTAAAACTATGTATCCATATACATGCACATCCCATCCTACATACATAATATTGACTCATTTAAATTACCCGGGTAATAATTGAATTTCGCGCCATTTGTTTACTTGGGAAATCACTGTAACTCTACCAACGCGTACGTGTTGGTCTAGTCGCTGTATGGGCAGCTGGGTCCGTCCCTTTAGGTGGCCCAATTCCTCATAATAATAATCTTGTATTTGTTAATCTATACATGTTGCAACGGTCTTAAAATAGTTATTCTCTAATATTGCTGCACTTGTTGGGACGTCAGTCTTGTTGACTTTCAAATATATGTTGTATAATATATTATGTATTATATATTTGGTGTATATTATAATAATACGTGTAATGATTTGATGCTAAGGCAAACAAACTATCGACCCAAATGTTTATATGGAATGAAAGAAAACTTATTATGAAATTTTATTTTTTTAATCTTTTCTTACAGTAATTATATGAGATACTTTTAACAAAGTCCTCACAATAATTTACTGAATGAAATTCATTTGATTTTTAAAATAATATCTTTGTTCGCATATGGCGCCTGATGAAATTTTGGGCACAAACTTGATTGCAAACGGAGCGAGGCGTTACTAGTATAAAAAAATATTTTGTCATACTGTAAAGGACACTGCTTTTCACGTGAGCACCACGAGTGTTGCCTTATATGTACTTTATATTTTATGTAAACAAATTATTTTTAAAGTCATTTTCTTCACTGCATCGTCGTAAACAATTTTTTTTGCAGACCACTTAATATTATTATTATAAATCACCATATCTGGAATATTTTAATAAAATCCAGTTAAACGTTGTTTAACGTATGCCCCACGTTAAACAACGTTTTACTTCTTAACATAATTTGTGAGCATTTAATTGTTTCGACGGATGTTGATTTGGGATACATACTACTGCCTTTCTGGTAGGCATTCTAATTTTAAACACAAGCCATTAAATATTTTAAGTCATTGTTAGGAGTCAGGACTTTCGAGAGTTTGTTATGAATGTTTTGAATTTTATTTCCACAGTTTAATTATTTCGCAAATGACTTAATAAAATAAAAAATCCATAAGTTTCATGTATCTAAAAAAAATAACCTTATCAATGAGAAATAATTCCCACTCCTTTTATTTATTTATTAACTAACCCAAACAGTGTTATTAAACATATAGTATAGAATTTAAATGCTACAACTAAAGCCAAAATAGGGTTACAATATATATAAAAAATACTAAATATATATAATACAACAAAAGAAGTACAAAAACATGGAAGTGGTAATTGCTTTTGCGTAATTTAAATCCTGTTTTGGCGGGTTTACCGAAATACAATGTCTTTGTATAAATGTACTCGGTCAGTAGATTTGTGCACACATACTTATTATACTCGTGAACTCTACCATGACGGAGCAAAGTCGTAATCGTGAGTAACCATACGTAATATGTTTTCAAGGGTCAAATGTCGTGACAATACATCATATAATATATCACTTTTTGGAATTGTTTGGTTTAAATATTTAGATTCTTCTTTTATGATACCTACGAGTTTTTCCTCAAACAAATCGAACCATAACATAACTAGTTGCTTTTCGTGGTTCCACCTGCGTTAATGAAACCATTTCCTAAATTCGTTCCGGAGTCATAATAGAAGCCCCGCTCATGCCACTGTAAACTTTACATTGGAGACTTACATCTCTATTCAAACTTTGAGGGATTGATTATTGGAAAAAATAGCATCAGCAATTATGCTATGCATGCTATTACAATAAGTCCTAATTTTTATTTTTTCACAAAAAGTGTTTTACAAATCTCATTTAATCTTTCATCCTCTAATTAAGCCCTTCAGGTGATTTTTGTTTTTTTTATTGAACATTAAAAAAGAGAAGTCAACAAATTGTTTTAGACTATTCTTTTTTTCTCTTATTCAGTTACGTTCTGAATTCCTCCGTGGAGGGAATATTTGGTCTATACCAAATAACCAAGTAACCCTTCCACGAAGGACTGTATGATGCTTAGACCATTAAGGACCTTGACCTCGGTAGGTTCAGTTAGTGCAATCACGGGTTGGACGAACACGACATAATAATTTCGAATTATTTTAAATGTTAGTTATACGGATATTTTTTCTGTACGAGATAATATTGGTGTCACAAGGTTAATGATTGTTGTGGCTTGTAAGTAAATTGTGCGGTGATTTGTCTTCCTTACTTCAGTTAGTTCAGCGAGCCTCTGAATCTACCCGTGCCATGTTTACGAATATTAATATCGTGTTGCTCTTCTTGGCCATTGGTAAGTTTCGATCATTATTAATCTATGCTATTGTTTTTAGCTTAAGAGTTATTTGGTTCGCGTTTAAAATATATTACATGTCTCCTTTGCGAGAAACATAATATTTAAATCATAATACACTAATTTAAAGTGTAACCGTTTTAGGAGCTTTGGGCGATGAAGTCGAAAGAAATTCCACGGACTTCTTTAAATTTGCTATAAGAGAGACTTGCAAGCTCAACAATGTAGAAGACAAAGCACCTCAAGCTGAGGTTCGTAAAGTCAGCGGCTTTTCGATTTAAAGCGAGTTGAAACATTGAAACCTTACATGGTCTCCATATATTTTCAGGCTGCCTTCGACAGCTTCTACAACTGCTTTATAACGTTGATCGACTTCCCAATGGCCCGCAGGGAATTCCACAACGCCAAAGCCAATGGTGAACTTAAGAACTTCTTCCACACGTGAGTATTATTAATGGCTCATGTGGAGTGAGTTTTACGATAAATGACTTGAACCATTTCCTGCTAGGTACTGTGGCAAGGCTCAAGAAATGAAGTCGTGTATGAGCAGCCTGTTTGGCGGAGTCTACCCTTGCCTGAGCGCGGCTGTCCGCAATGACGTCACAGCTGACGATGCTGCCACAGCCGAATATATTGACCACGTTTGCCACAATGACGGGGAGAGAGCAATTGGTAAGTGGGGCTAAAACGGCTCAAAATAGCTAGCTACGAGCTCACAGTAAGATCTAGTTTCACCGGCTCTCTCTTTGCAGCATACTTCACTGGGGGCGCCTCTGATTATTTGAAGGAGCAAGACGGAAACATTATTGAATGTCTTGGTGAATTGCGGAAAGGCATCGTGGAAGATGACATAAAACTGGTCAACATTTATGTATGTATTTGTCAATTTCATATTAAGCCCTTTTCAGTTTATGTCGGAATTTGATTGTGGCTATTTTACTGATTTATATCACTTTTTAGGGTTTCTGTGGCAGACTGTTGGATGTGATCAGGTGCAGTTTGAAGTCCCTGGAAGGATCGCGATTCGCTGATGCGTTCCACCAAGCACAATCTATGTTCACGTTCCTGACGAACCACACTTTCTGCAAAGACCAGGTGCCTTGTACCATTTTAAATATTGTAAAATTAAAGTATTTCTGGATTAAATTATTTGCTCCATTCCTAAAGATACAACTGCAACTGCTGCGATTCCGTTGTTTATTATAAAAATTGTATAAGTATAAAAACTGAATCCAAATATTTATATTGTTTCAGAAACATTGAACTTCTCCACAACGATGGCGATATAGTTATAAACTACTATAAAATATAATGTTGATTATCATTGAGTTTAATTTTAGTTTATCGCGAAATAATCCATGCTTTCATTGAACCATTGTTTATATAAACTAAACTACACTAACTCATTTAAATTGGTTACTCCAACTGTTATCTTATAGAATTTGCATTTAAAAATCGAGTGCATCATATCTGCCTCGGTTATTACAAAATTTGAAAATGAACCACTTTGTCTGTATAATGCGGCTTTTACCATCTGCCTGTCAATTATTATTACCTACAATAATTATTGGCTTCATTTTAAAATTGTGTGTTCACGTGGATTTAACTCTGAAAAAAAAATAGCCACTCTTCAGCCTGTGATCAGTAGAAGGCGTAGCTAAGGTATACTAATTTTCTATTCTGTTATGACCCTAAAATGGTGTATAGGTAACTATAACGGTGTAAATCCTGTAAATATTAAATGTACCATATGTCGTGCCGTATGTATGCAGTAAATAAATATATTATACAACAATTGTTGAGATTTTTGTATCAGTAGTGTTGTGGCAAAATTTGTTATTAAATATTAGGTCTTTACCTATGAAATTAGGCATTGTTTTTGACGAAAAGCTCAGGTTCGAGAAGCACATATCAAAGACTATAGCAAACTGTTTTTATAGATTGAAGGTTCTGTATCGAATTAGGCCTTATATTACAGAAGCGTTACGCCTTAAACTGTGTGAAAGTCTAATTCTGTCCAAATTTAATTATTGCGATGTTGTGTATGGACCAAGAATTCTCGCCCGTACTAGAGGTGCTATCCAAAGGGTACTAAATGCTTGTGCGAGATATTGCTGGGATATTCCGCCCCGTGATCACGTCACTCCTAGTCTTATAAAAGCTAAAATATTAAATATGGAAGGTAGGAGACGTTTACATTTTGCTGCACTTCTTTTTAATATAACGTTGTCAAAAGCTCCTTTTTACTTGTATAAAAAATTGAATTGGCTGAGTAACACGAATACTCTATATCACACGAGGGCGGAGCTATATGGTTTGCTATCGCACAGTCGACATCATACTGCTGCATTTGAGAGTAGTTTTCCTTATAGCGCAACCAAATTCTGGAATAATCTACCACCTCCTCTTAAAACTTCATTAACTCCAACAAATTACAAATTTAAGTTAAAATTCTATTATTTTGAAAAATTTCAAAGAAGTAGTGGATGCGCTATAAGAATCAAGTAGTCAAGTAATTAAGGTGATTTTAAATATTGTACATATGGAGTTATATGTTGTTCATGTTATGGGATATAAATCTAATATTAAGATAGTTATAAATCTAATATTAAGTTAGTCGTAGGATCACTTTTTGCACTTTGGAGGCCACGGAAGATCAGCGTTGGGTCACATGCTATGGCCCAACACATGCTGAGTGGCATCCATTTTCAGGTGACCAGTGTGATAGTTTTTATTTATTTTTAAGTACACTTATATATATATATATATATTTTTTTTTCTACACTGGTACTTGAATAATAAAATTGTTTTCTTTCTTTCTTTCTTTCAAATTGCCGTTTTGTTTGAAAAAAGTTAAAGTATTTTTTTTTCGAACTTATTTATTAATTTTATTCAAAGTAATCACCCCTGCAATCAATGTATCTTTGCAACGCCGTGGCAGCTTATGGATGCCCTTCTTGAAAAAATCAGCTGGACGGGAGACAACAAACTCTTCAAAAGCGTTTTGTACTGCCTCTCGGGAATTGAATTTTTTCCCGCTAAAAAGTTGTCCAAATTTTGGAAAAGTAATAGTCGGTAGGCGCAATATCTGGTGAGTATGGCGGATGAGGGAGAGCTTCCAAACCCAACTCATGCAGCTTAGAGACGGTCTGTTGTGCAGTATGGGGTCGCGCGTTGTCGTGAAGTGGAGACGACCGATTGACCAAAGCTGGTTGCAGACGTGCGAGTTTCGCCATCACTGTGGTCAGTTCTTCAATGTACACATCTGCAGTAATGCTCTCGCCGTTTTGTATAAAGCGATGACGAATCACACCAGCACTAGACCACCAAACTGTGACCATCACCTTTCTAGGGGTCATTTTTCGTTTTGCACATTGCTTTGGTACCGAACCAGGATCTAACCAACTTGCTGAGCGCTTTCGATTCTCAAAAAGAATCCATTTCCATCGCACGTAACAATTCGCTTCAAAAGTCCTTCATTTCTGTGCCTGTTAAGCAGCGCAAGGCAAGTCTCGACGCGTACGTTGCGCTGGCGATCGTTAAGTTCGTGGGGCACCCGTCTATCAAGCTTTTTTATCTTGCCAATCTGTCGCAAATGGACCAATATTGCTTTGATGCTAACATCAAAAGCTGCTGCCAGCTGATTGAGATTCATCAGCTTCCACAATCGCCTTTATTTCATCATTGTTGTCAAGTTTCCGGACGACCACGAGGTTAATTTTTCAAGTCAAAATTCCCAGAACGGAATCGAGCAAACCAATAACGGGTTGTACGTTCGTTTGTACAGTTCTCTCCGTAAACGCCGTTGATGTTACGTGTCGTTTGTGCCGCGTTGGTGCCACGACGGAACTCATATTAAATAATTACACGAAATTTCAAAGTATCCATTATGAGGAAAAATTTTGAAATGTAATGAAAATACAACGCTAATCAATAAACAAAAGACTGATTTTGTAAATAGAATGTCATATTTTTAAAACAAAATTAATTTGAATTTAGAATTCATAGCCAATCAAAACTTTTTTGTTTGAAAAAGTCTGTACTGCAATACGGCAATTTCATAGGTAAAGACCTATTATAATTTCCACACACTTGCTCAGAAAGTGGCTCTATAGTCTCCGCAATTAGGCACAGAATGACACCCATAATCAAACTGTGACCAACAAAACTCACTAATTATAGAATTAGTGACTCTTTGGTTTGTTGTTTTGTTCAATAGAACAAATAAGTTCCCATTGCTTGCTCACTTCGTGCTACTTCCTATTGAAATAGATACGTGTGTAACACTGTGGTGCTTTGGAGGCCTAAAAGATCTCAAAACTAACCTAGTTTTTGGTGCGTTTGAGACCTAATTAGTCTCCTAAAGTTATAAGTTATAACAAATGACAATTCCAAAAAAAAACCAATGACATATATTTCGAAGTTTTTGTGGGTGAAAGATAGCCTATTGCTTTATACTTTGCACGCAGTTATGACATTAGAATCAACTACAAATACCAAAAAAAATTTGGAATCGATTGTACGAGTATTTCTACCGGAACCGAAGATAGTTCAATATGTGTAGTAAGTAGTGATGGGAATAAAATAAAATTGTAGTCGATTATATTAATTAACTATACAAAGGGATTTTCATTAAAACATGGTAAGCACATTGATTGTTTGCATTGCGCGCAACTGGTAATAATTCTTTTAGCTTTTATAGAAGCGTCAGTGCTTTTTAATAGATTGTTTACACTTTTCTACTTCTTTTAAAAGCACTCATTGTTTATCAACAATAATAGGTATAATATTGGCGAGTGTTATTTTCAAAACGTGCGCGCGACCTGCCACGTCGATACTAGGACAACACTGACTAAAACCAGTCACGCAGCGCCTGCGCCGATCACCCTCCATCCGTTGCGTCTACGAGGCGTGCGATTCCACGAGTATCAACATATCTCCTAGCAAGGAATGAAAATAATTTCATTCAAGCATAATACAAAAGTCCTGCAAGAGATCTGAAGAACGTAAGCAAGAAATTTCCCCCATAGCGAAATCACAGTGTGTTGAAAAACGTGTGTGGTGTGTATTAATGATTACCATTGAGGTCTCTTAAGACCCTGGCAATCGCGCCTCGGCGGTAATCACCAATGTCACATTATGATTATAATGTACTATTACTTAAATGTTATATTGCATATTTAAGACCCACTTGTATGAAAACATATTCTTTATATGTATGCCTGTAGGACGCATTATTCAAATTGTCATATTTTTGGATTACGACAATAGACTTTTAGACTTAGATTGAATCGTTTATTTCACTTTTTTATCTAGAAAATAAGGAGGGTCACAATTATATGTAATCAGACGGACGAGTCAGTAGGTACAGCGTGGTAGTGAGATATCTCGATTAGATTCCTATTTTTTTGTCTTTTTCCTCTTGTCATAGTCACGCATCATCAAACGTTAATCTAACAATGAGATCGCATTTGATATTCTTTCTCATCAAATTATATATTTTAAAACATAAATCTTTGAGAATGTTATTAGTCAGGTGTATTAAGCATCAAATACTTCTTTTGTTTGTTTTAAAGTCAGAAAGTCTGTCTTTTATGTCACGGCAATAGCTTTGTTAAGTTATATACCTACCTAAAAAGAAGTGAAACGTTGCTAAGGCAAATAACATTATCACGTTGAGTGTTGTTGTTAAGGCGCTGACTTTTTGATTGTAAGATAAACTCATACGGTGCCAAATAGCGTTGTTAGAAACACCTAGAAATGAGATATTGGTGTCACAAGGTTAACGATAGCGGCTAATAAATTGCGGAGCTCGTCGTAGACTGATTCAGTAGAATTTCGCGACCTATTCTGAAGACTAATCTCACATTAAAATGATGGTGAAGGTGCTCATTTTCGCCGTTTTATGCGTTGGTAAGATTCTAATCCTATTTAATTATTGTTAAATAATACCAAATTGTACTGCCGCATTATAAACTGAGATTTATACCTAATACTTGTTTCAGGTGCATTCGGCAACACATTGAAAAAGGATGACAGCGATCGTTTTAGAGCTGCCTTCCGAGCAACTTGCAGGTTGAATGACGCGGAAGACAAAGCGCCGCAGGCAGAGGTGAGCATTCACATCAACGCAATACTCACTGCTACGTTACGTGTATTAAGAAAACACATTATTTTAGGATTCCTTTGATGCATTCTTCGCCTGCATGAACGATGTGGTTGAATTCAACAAGGTGGGAGATGAACTCGAAGTTGCTACAGGCAAAGGCGAACTGAAGAGTTTCTTTAATAAGTACGTTATAACTAATTCGCTAGTATATTGTTATAGATATTATTTTTTTTACGAGACAAAGGGCAAACGAGCAGGCGGGCTTAGATTAGTGCTTACCGCCGCCCATGGACACCTAGAACGCCAGGAGGCTGACAGGCGCGTTGCCGGCCTTTAAGGGATAAATACGCTCTCTTCTTGAAGGCACCCAAATCGTATCGGCTCGGAAATACATCCGCCTGCAGCTGGTTCCACAGTAAAGTGGTACGCGGCAAAAAGTGCCTAAAAACCGCTCAGTTGTGGAACGCCAGACATCGAGGTGATATGGATGAAATTTTGCATTTTGCCTCGACGTCCGGTGATGGAATGCTGCCGCAGGTATAAGTCCGAACAATTCATCAGGGCACTTCCCATGAAATATGCGATAAAAGATGCAGAGGAAACCCACATCCCTACGCAAAGCCAGAGGATTAAGCCGATTGGAGAGAGCAGGGTCGTCGATTCGAGCCGCTCTACGTTGGATCCGATCAAATGATCAAATTAATATAGTGCAATCCATATTTATAAAGTTTTATTGTATTTGGGTCACCTTTCCGACCCGACTGAATCATAATAGTTGTCTATAATATTATACATGCAGGTACTGCAACAAGGCTCCACAACTTAAGACATGCATCAACGGCCTCTTCGACGGAGTATACCCTTGCATGAGCAAAGCCGTCCGCGGTGATCTCGAAAACAGCAAGGCTTCGGTAGCTGCTTATATTGACAGCTTATGCCAAAATGAGGCTGAGAAACCAATCTGTAAGGAAAACTTAATTACTATTATTTTTTATTCTGGTATATACAAAAGTTTTAACTTAATTACTCGCATTGCGGATATGAATAGACACCCAATGTCTAAACATCGGACTGCCACACACATTCTGATAAGCCGCCTGTATAATTTGATTATGAGAGCATCCCTTCCCGACCCAACAATAATTCATATTTTGTGTTGTTGTATGTGAATGAGCATAACTGAGAAACTGAGACTATAGTCTGGATGTTTTCAGTTGTGTTAGCAACGACACAAGCTGTAAATAGTTATCATGTCACGATGGGGCTAACCGATCGTGAGTAAAATGTTTCCCTTTTGCAGCTTATCTTAAAGATGGTGTCGATTGTTTGAATGAGTACGACGGCTTGGGCAAATGCATCAAGAACAAACGCAAAAACCTCGTCGAGAAAGAACCTGACCTAGAAAACATCTACGTATGTACTTTAACCATGAAACATGTTGTACTCATAGATCTTAAAAAAAAAGCTCAATTGCATTTCATTACATTTCCTTAAAATGGTTTTTTATACGGTACTACCACACTATTGACTTCCCTGTGTTGTGGGTGACATGATACTCTCCCATCATACATAAATGGTATACTTTTATCTATTGTTTGTCTAATACTTCGTTGAGGCCTAACCTTTTAGGCTCTTCCTTAACTTGGTGGGCAAAAAAAGAGATTGTCGAAAACTTCTTCGTCGAACATATTCGAAATTCCACCACTGTATCTTAGTCTTACAGAAATAAAGTAGATAGTATAAGTTTACTTAGAAATAAGTAAATGTTATTTATCCCTACAAACTCTATTTTAACTCTCAGTCGCATCAACTCTTGTTCACGTTCACCATTTGGATCGGCCACCTCTTCAATTATCACAAATTTAGGAAGTCTTAGCATTAGGTGTTAATGTTAGCTGTTAGCTTACCTCAATCATTTGAAAAGAACAAAAATTATTTTCCGCAATACTCAATGTCTCTGAACAACAATAACGAAGATTTTTTTTTAATTTACAGCCATTCTGCAACAGATTGCTCTACGTCACCTCCTGTACCATTGAGGGCTTAGAAACATGTGTTAACAAAGCCCCATTAGAAGTGGCAAGAGAATTTTACTATCAACTCAAGAATAATACTCCGTGCAAAGACGAGGTAAGTCATTTTCTTTGAAGAAAGTATAACCCCACGAACGCATTTAATGCCCAATGAAAAAAGGATACACTAACAACTAATCGACTGTCTCTATTCTTCATTTACTACTAGCCTCCTAAAAATGTATCTGATCTATGGCCAGGGTTTCACAAGCGTTGAAGCTTATCATTTTTAAAACTGATTTATTATATTTTTTTTTCAGAAACCGCAATCTTCTACGTGATAGCCTCTCAACTATGATGATATGAATTTAAACTTTGATTTTGTAAGTTAACGATCTTTAATAAATTGTTATCTTTAAGAAAAGTGTTCTGGCAGTTTATTTGTACACCCACCTGAACCTTGTGCTTTTTCTACCGATGTTAACGATGACCACAATACATTCGTTCATTTTAACATAAAAAAAAACTTTTGTAAATAAATACGCGAATGTATTTTATGTAGCTCACCTACATTTATTATTGTCCTTGCTATGCAAGCTAAGAATCTTAAAATCAACTGTAAATTTTTGTTAACGTAAAATGCGTTTTGTTCCTTTGTATGACATTAGTAACTTTAAAATATATATAAAGTAATAACTTATCCAGCGCCGATACAGCATCAAAAATGTTTATGTTATAAGCACTCATGCTATCACCAAATACGTCAACATCGTTAGCAGGTAGAGTAAGTACTGTACAAACTTCGCGTTCCAACCAAGGGGTTATAAATTTTAATACGAAGTATGGCTTTTATGGGATGTATTTATATCAATTAATACTTGGCAAAAAGCGCACCCGTGCCTTTACGAAATTTGTATGTTTGTGGCCAAGCACGCCGAGTTGTTCAATACAACTTGGTTGGTCGGGCAATGCTTCTGACTATACAGCTATAGAAACAGGAAGTTGTTGTAGTAGTTCTTAAAGGCTTTTCTAATGCGCCAATTGAATTTCTTATTTGGACATATTAGTATACTCATTTAATATATAAAAACAAAGGAGTCGTTTAGATCAGGACATGTCCTCTAAAAGTGATGATTCTTCTGCATTTAATCTAACCAAGGTTTGGCGACTCAGAGGTAGAGGAATACATAATATTTAAGTTTGAAATTTAGTAAAACAACTTTTATATGTTTTAACTCCTAAAGCTATTAATGTTATTTTGTATATTTTTTTAATTTCTTTCTAATATCATGCTTGACCGTTAGTTAGGTGAGTCTGTGAACTTAGCCAGAGCACTTCCGAGCAGGATAAAAAAAATAGAGTTCTGATAGCATGCGCAATAATCCTACAGTTCCTGATTATTTTCAGAAATAGTTCTGGTCATTTGGGTCTGGAAATTATTTTATTATTAAAAGTGTTAAATGCTCTGCCTCTTTCTGTACGTACTATGTACGAGCGCTTCTTTTAAATCAAGGAAAAATATTTTTTATTTAATCAGGTATGCCCTTTACGGATTTTCTCATACTTTTTATGTCAAAAATTTTATTTTATATAATATTTTTTTTAACCAATACTGAAAAATAAATCCTAAATTTTAAGCAATTTATGTTCATTTACACATATTAAAAATAACTAAAAAGCTTAGACATGGGAACTCCGCGGTTTATATTAGATCTAGAACATGTCTAGGCATTAAATCTGAAATATAGGCCGAAACTCTTCGGTTTCTTTCACAAGAGCATAGACGTCTGATGAAAAATGGCAATTTTTTGTAACAGAATTGAAAAAATTCAAAATAAATTACCAACGCCCTGCAGACATGGGAAATCCGCGTTTTATCTAACACTCTTGAACTTTTATATGCATACAAATTCAAATCTAGACCTGAAATCTTCGTTTTCTTTCAACAGAGGATATCAGTTTTACGAATTTAACGGCAACTTTTTGTATAAAATTTGAAAAAATTACAATTAATTACGCGGTTTATATTAGATCTAGAACTTGTCTAGGCACTAGGAGCACTAGAGGTGACCCATACAAATTTAAATGCGTCAAACTGACAATCATCCTGAAATAATTTACCGCCTACTCACAGACGCTTACACATTGCAACTAGAATATTGTGTAAAGAAAAAGGGTATAAGTTTGTGTGGGTGAAGTACGGAAAAATTTATGTTAGAAAAGAGGAAAACACTAACGCTATTTTGATAAAGAACACGACGTGCTTAGAAAAACTTTAATTGTATATATATTTTTTATTTTTACTTAGTTATATATTTGAAATTATTATTATTGTTATTTTTTTGTCATTACCTCATTCTTTTTTTTCCTTAATCTTGTACCTAGTTACAATTATGCAAATTTATTACCAAAATGTAAACGGATTACGAACAAAAACAACAGACATATTTTTAAATATCTTAAGTAACAATTATGACGTTATTTGTCTAACTGAGACTAATTTAGATTCGGGTATATATTCTGAGGAACTAGTTGACGGTAGATATAAAACATTTCGAAGGGACCGAAACACCACCTTGAGCTCTAAAAGCAGTGGAGGCGGTGTTCTTGTGTTTGTAAAGAATGAGATATCGGTGTCACGTTTGTCTGGCTGGGAATGTCAATATGAGGACTTATGGATTTCAATTGAGAGTCCAATTGGCGTATTATATTTATGCACGTGTTATCTTCCTCCGGATTCAGACATTCGCAAGCTTTCAGAATTTTATGAAAACTGCTGTACTAGAATAAGTGACTGTAGTGCAGTCAATCCATGTTTTATTATAGTAGGTGATTTTAACACCCCAGGTGTGACTTGGACCATGCAAAATGATTGCAACATCCTTTATCCTTCTGAGCCACGGTCTTCCGTGGAGTCACTTTTATTTGATATGATGTCCTTGTGTGGGTTGAAACAATTCAACAACATTCGTAATCAAAACAATAGAATTCTTGACCTTGTTCTCTGTAACAGGCTTGACATAGCAGTCAAGAATGATACAGCTATTTCAAAAATAGATCCCCATCATCCAGCTCTTTCTATTGAACTAAATTTATTTTTGCCGAGTCTTTTATCGACTAATAGATCAGCGCAGCGTTTTAATTTTTATAAACGTAATTACACAGACCTAAGAAATGATCTAAGCCAAATTAACTGGGTAGAAATAATAGAAACATACCCCTTTATATTATAATAAGCCCAAAAATTACCCTCCCTGGTACAGCAAATCATTAGTCAGATGTATAAAGGAGAAGCAAAGATTTCACAAAAATTATAAAAAGTATGGCAATCCTAGGGATTTTGATGCCTTTGCATTACTGAGAACCCGGTGTAAAAAACTAATTAAGGAATGTTATCATAGGTATACCTGTTTAATAGGATTCGTTGGCAAAAGATCCTAAATCTTTCTGGAAGTACGCTAACAGCAAAAGAACTGTTAATAATATTCCCCAACGCATGACGTATAATAATCATGTGAGTTGTGATGGTGTCGGTATCTGTGAATTATTCTCTCAATACTTTAGTTCAGTATATAATAGTAATCCTTCGGATATGGAGAGCACTATAAATGCAAATCTACCCGAGACAAGTATGATTCCTCCCCTCTCTTCTATAAGTATAACGGAAAAAGTAGTTCGCAATAATTTGCTATCTCTTGATGTCAACAAAGGTCCCGGTCCTGATGGTCTTCCTTCGTTTTTTATCAAACAGTGTTCAGATAAATCAGCCTGCCTCTTTCTCTACTCTTTAATGCATCATTATCTAGCGGTGTATTTCCTTCAACCTGGAAGCTGGCTAATGTGGTACCTGTATTAAAATCTGGTGATAACTCTAAATGTGAAAACTATCGTCCCATTAGTATCTTATCTTGAATGTTGTCAAAAACGTTGTCTTAAGGCGCTGTGTCGACGTAATAATTTATTTAGGCAATTTAGCACCTACAAAAGTAGACTTGAGAACTTTATCATGCACTCACTACAATTACGGCGTGATGTGTCTCTTTTGGTGTACCTACATAAAATTATAAATGCCTTAATAGATTGTCCCCAGCTGCTATCTTTAATTGATATTAATACACTCCATCGTTGTCGTGGAGCCAACACGTTTAAGCTAAATGTATATAAAAACAACACTTCGTATTATAACCCCTTAGTTCGTATGCGAAGGTTGTACAATACCTTATCTGCTAACAATGTTGACGTATTTAGCGACAACGTAATGGTATATAAAATAAAAATTATCGATGCTCTATCGGAGCTGGAGAAGGTGTAATGTTTGTAATGTTTGTTGCATATGTCTGTTGTTTTCTTGTTTTTGCTTTTAGTATAGTTTAGTTTAGTTTTTTTTTATTATATACAGTTTAGTCTTTTTTCCTTAATATATATTATATTATAGTAGTATAAAATATTTAGTAGTGATTTAGTATACAATATGGGCTTTTTTTTTAATTGTTTACATATCACAGTTTTGGTTGGTTGACTGTACTGATGCTTTTTGTTTTCTTGTTTATATTTGTATGTCAATTGACTGTATGTGGTGTAATGTTAATAAAAAAAAAAGAAATGTGGGGTAAGTGGATTCCTTTTTGGTTTGTTGGTTTCGTTTATAACACTACAGTGCACTCAGAGACCGGTTTCACCCCATACGAATAAGTATTTGGTAAGAAATGTTCCATTCCTAGTAATTAAAAAAAGACCTTGTGAACTTGCAACTTTCTCAAAGAGAAACAAAGAGTAATTTGTTAATAAGTAAAAGAAATAGGAAAATTCAGTATGATAAATGTGATAATCCTATTAGCTATAAGCAAAATGATTTGATACTTGAAGCACCTAGCACGTCAAAAATTGAAGCACCTAGTAATAATAATGCCCTGCTGAGTTGTTTCGGTGATTTTTTTTTTGCATGGGAAAAGTCACGGTCTTCTTGTGACATTCGCAGCTGACGGGGATAAGGATAGGGTTGCTAGCTAGCTGTTACCTACCCGTCCTATGGCGAGCTGAAGGCTATTGTCAGGATTTAGTGGGTAGGGCAAAATAGTGGAGTCCCACATAACCTCTGCTTGAGCAATTGGCTGCAGAGGTATGCGTAACAGCATTTCCTGACATTAAAAAAATATATATATGCCGGATTTAAGCGCCGAAGTAAGGTTAAGCTGACGTCACTATTTTTAAAAAAGGAAGTATGACTCCTTCCAGATGCCGGGAAAGTGACCAATGCTGAGGCATCTGTTGATGAGCGCCAAAAAGAGCGGTTTGGCTTCGATGGCTGTCCAGGGTGAGGCCATCGGACCCAGGCACCTTCTTGGGGTTAAAGGAGGCCAGTACATCCCAAAGCTCGCCCTCCGTGAATGGCGGTTCAAGTAGATCACTTATTCCGCCATTCACCGTTTCTGCTCTGGCTCTGACCTCCTTGTGTGTCCGATCCCTGTCTTCCGGGTAGAAAGTCCTCGACAGCAACTTTGCTGATTCTCGCCCCCCCAAAAGTCTGCCGCTCTCGACCAAAGGAACCTCAGTCCGCCTAGTCTCCGTTCTATTTATTACCCTATATATCCCGCCCCACATTGTTTCCCTTTCCTGTTTCTCGCAAAAAAAAATTCCAGCTGTTTAGTTTTTCTTCATAAATTTTTTTCGCTGTACATCCTCTTGGTTTTGAGGTAGTCCTCTATAACATGGGGCCTTCGAGCTGGCACTACACACCGGATCCTACGTTTTTTGGTTCGCAGTGTGCATTTGATTTGGGCCAGCTCTTCCGTCCACCATGTTATAGAGAACCCCGCTTTTGCCCTTAATTTAGGGATGCACGCTTCACAAGTCTTTTCACGGTCGCCGTATACCTTCCAGTCATCGAATCTAACTCTTCTGGTGTCCGTATGTTCCCTACCGCCTGCTCTGTGATTTCTTAACTGCCCAGCAACTGGCCGATTTCCTGTATAAAATCGGTCCAGTGCGCCTTCCTGGTGTTGTAAATCCTGGTGGACCTATCAACCTTTCTCCGTCTCCCTCGGGACGGAAAGCGTTGACTCGGAAGGTAATGGCATTGTGGTCGGAGCTCGTGAGGCCCTCTTCGACCCTCCAATCCTCCATGCTCGGGAGCAGGGCGCTAGAGCACGATGTCAGGTCAACGAGACTGCTGATGTTCCTGCCGCCCCTGAAGGTGTCGAATGTCGGGATATCTCCTTCGTTCAACACCTCCAAGCCAATTTCGGTTAACGTACTCATCAGCTGTTCACCTCTCCCATCGGTCGCGTCTCCTCCCCAGAGTGAGTTTTTCGCTGTTCCGTACCGGATGTAATTACGTATTACAAATTTTGTGCCTGATAATTTCCATAAGGCGTTTTATATAGTCTCATTAAATTCCTCAAGCGACGAAGTGTGTATCTCTTTATACGTCCCTTAAATTTGCCACTTATAATAAAACTCTGGTTAAAACAAGTTTCGGGTGGCCATATACTAAAAATAGTATTTTTAACTATTTCGTTATATCTCTTGATTAGGTTTTTTTTTTTTTTTTAAACCTAGTCGGCCTACCCCCCGGACGAAGTTATCTCCGGGCCGTGGAAAACGAACTAATGGGGTTTCTTTATTTAAATAAGTACGACAAGTATTTTTATTAATATAAACAGCTGAACAATATGTGTTTGGTTTACAACATGTGGTATCCTTTTTCATAACCATAAATTAATTCTAATTTACTTTCAGTTCCTTGAAGACATTTTGTAAAGGTGTAAACAATAATACATTCAAATAAACAATAATAAATAATTCATAGCAATAATAATAATTCAACCATAATAATACGCTTAAAATTTTTTTTATCGAATAGGGAATAAAATCAGGTACATGTGAACAGGTACAATGAGGTATTCCATAATGGGCTATCTTGTTTTAGCCCATTATGGAATACCTCATTTTAGGTTAGGTTAGGTTAGGTTTTTTTTTTCCACCTAATAGGTCTACCTCCCCCGGCTTTGTCACCGGGGCCGTGGAACTAAGCTAAGCATACTTCATTTCTATCATCCATCCTCAGAATGAGTTGACACACAACTTTATTTTTTTATTAGGATTTACACGGATTTTCTTATACTACTTATTACTACAGTCACAATTATCACAGATATATACATACAACTTGAATTCTAAGCACCTTGTTTTGCGAGGCTTGGCCCGCGACGCGGGCGGTTTTCACTTCTCCGTGAGTATTCTTATAATACTCATTGGCAAGTGGGCGCCGGCCGCCTCGCGGTCCCCGCCCCGCTTTTACTTTCATTGAATACCGATGTTCTCTTTATTATTTTCATGCAAAAGTCCTCCAGATGCGCTCTGTCACAGGCCAGCATGCCGGACAATCCTTCAAGACTGAGCGACATGCCGGTAATCTGTTCCAGGTCGCACCTGGAGGAGGCAAACACGGGACATTCAACTAAGAGATGTTGGATGGTTTGTTCCACCCCGCTCTCGCATTCACAGTCGGGCTGCTCTTTCAGCCTGAAACGGCACAGGTACTCAGCAAAAGGCCCATGGCCTGTGAGGACCTCTGCCATCCCAGGACTGAATCTTCTGTCTCGAATCATTTTGTATGCCACTGTGACATTTGGCAGGAAAAGCTTGGTTGTTCCTGCTGTGACTCCTTCCTTGTACCTTTGTTCCCATTCCTCTATCGTCTTCTTCCTTACTTCTTTCCTTATGTGCGATAACGGGTACTCAACGTGGACTGCTTTGACCTTGGAGGTCTCCACCGCGGCCCTCGCGAGTTCGTCCGCCCTCTCGTTTCCCTCCGTGCCGACGTGCGCCTTCACCCAGTGGAGTTTTATGTTTTGGCCCTTTTTCCGGCTCTCCACCAGGTGTCTGCGGATCTCGACAACGCGAGGGTTTCGAGAACGTCCCCCCGCGATGGCCTCGAGCGAGGACCTCGAGTCGCTGCAGATATTCACGTCAGTACCCGTCATCGCCGTCTCCCTCACTGCACCTACGAGCGCCGCCAGCTGCAGTAAGGGGCCATCTTAATCTTCCTCCACTTTACCTCTCTTCCTTTTTCCCATTTCGTCCATGCTGCACCTGTTCCTTTCTCTGTCTTGCTTCCGTCCGTATAAATTACCGCTGTGTCTTCATTTTGTATAGGGCCAGGGTCGATTGCAATGGCGAAGCTTAATTCCGGTATTTCCGCGGGATGGGGTTGTTGTAACGCAGGTACGGGTCGCTCAATCCGGTCTCCCTCGCGTATGAACGGTGACGACCCCCTTCTGGCCTCAAACATCGCTGCGACCTCTACCACCCTGAGGTCGAGGGGCAGTATCCCCGCCAATAGCGTCGCGGAATTTAGCGAGACCGTCCTGTACGTTTTTGCTATTTTTTGTGCAAAAGCCCTCTGCACCGTCTCCAGTTTCTTTCGCGTACATAGTTTCTTTATTGTTGGTGCCCAGGCTGCCGACGCGTATGTCACTATCGGCTCTATGACGGCTTGGTATACCTGGTGTACCATGTCTCCCGTCATGCCCCATTCCAGCTTCGCCATTCTTGCTACTTTTTTATGTATATCAGCCGCTTTCCTAGTAACATTTTGCACATGCTTATTGAATGTTAAACCCTCGTCTATCATCAGTCCCAATAGTTTGATTTTCTTTTCCATTTTTATGTTCTCTCCATTCATTGTTATCCTTGGGGTATCAAATTTCAACCTTCGCGTCAGGACCATTGCCTTGGTTTTTTTGTGGCGCAAAGTTGAGTTTGTTCCTGATACCCCACTTCCTCACATACTCGAGGGCAACATTTGCTCGATTTTCGATGGAGTGCGTGTCCGTTCCGCTAAACATCAGCACTACATCGTCTGCGAAAGCTTGTGCATATATTCCATCTTCTTTTAGTTCGACCAGTAGTGGGTCGACCAAGATGTTCCAGAAAGTGGGGCCGCTAATCGAGCCCTGAATGCATCCCTTGTCGGGTTCCCTCTTATGCTCTCTATTTGCGTAGCGGACCACCACTTTCCTGCCCCTGAAGTAGTCTTCCACTACCAGCCTAAGTTTCTTGGGACATTCCATCCTTGCCAGTTGGTACTTGATCGTCGGCCACCATGCGTTGTCGAAAGCCCCCTCGATATCTAGCGACACCATCAGCACTATTTCTTTGTTTACGATGTGGCTCCTCGCTTTTGTTAGGATATCGTAGAGGGCATCCTCCGTGCTCTTTCCTGGTATAAAGCCATATTGTCTTGGTTAGGTTAGGTTAGGTTTTTTTTTTTTTTTTTTTTTTGAAACCTAGTCGGCCTACCCCCCGGACGAAGTTATCTCCGGGCCGTGGAAAACGAACTAATGGGGTTTCTTTATTGAAATGAAAACAACAAGTAATTTTATTAATAAAACAGAAAAGTTTGGATTACAATATTACTTATACTATTTTTAAAAATTTCCTTATTAATGCTAGTTGACTTCTCGATGTGCTAAAAACATAAAATAATATAACATTGGTAACAGTGGCAACAATTATAAATTTCAATAAATAATTCCATATCAGTGATAAATTAATCCATAATAATACATTTTAAAAATTTTTAAGACTCAGGTACATTGATGCAGGTACAGTGAAGTTTGATCCTAGTGGAGCTACCTCGTTTTGTTGAGGATTATCGCCTTTTTGGCGACAGTGGTGGCGTAGGAGAGAAAACAGTCTCGTCTGTCAGAGTCGGCAGTCAATGAGGAAAGGGTGTCCAGAGTCAAAGTTTTCCCGAGCCTCTGCTCCACATCAAAGCGTTCCCGACCATAACGCGGACAGTCAATGAGGATGTGCGGAACGGTCTCCTCGGCATACCCACACGGGCACGCCGGGCTGTCCTTACACTTGAAGCGAAACAAGTATTCGGAGAACCCGCCATGCCCGGTGAGCACCTGAGTCATCACGTTGTCTAATGTCAAATGTCGTATAGTCCTGTATGCGGCCGTGGCGCTGGGGAAGAAGAGCTTCGTTATTTTTCCCGGTTGCTGCTCGACATATCTTGACTCCCATTTCTGCAGCGCGCCTGCCCTGATGGTGCGCTTTACGTGCGACAGCGGGAAGCGGTCGTAGGCCGGCCTCACCTTCACATTTCGGGCAGCCTCTTTTGCCAGCTGGTCCGCCCGCTCATTCCCCTCCCTTCCCGCATGGGCCTTCACCCAGAAGAGCTTAATGTTCTTCTGAGTTCCGGCTAGTAGCATACGGATTTCGGAGGCGAGGGGATTGAGAGAGCGGCTACCAGTGACGGCATCGAGTGCTGACCTGGAGTCACTGTGAATGCGGAAGCCAGCCTCTTTCCGCTGCACCGCCAAGTGCACAGCCTTATGAAGCGCAACCATTTCGGCTTGGTACACGCTGCAGTACCGAGCCAGGGTAATCTTGCGTTTAGCTACCTCGCGTCCATTCCTCCACAGCGTCACCGCCGCCCCAACGCCTTCAGCGGTCTTGCTTCCGTCTGTGTAAATGTCAGTGTCCTCGGAGTCCTCGTCCATCAGGGTGTCGTTCCCTAGATGTATGTATGTCAGGCGGGGGGTGTCAGAGGGGTAAGGTAGATCGTCAGTTTTAACCCTTTCCTCAAGTTCAATGTCTTTTAGTTCAGTCAATGTTTCTTTGCCTTTCTTCACCCTGTACAGTGTCGCCACCTCCTCAATTCTCAGGTCTAGCGGCAGCAGCCCCGAGAGAACCAGCGAAGAGTTCAGCGAGACGGTTCGGTACGCTTTACAAATTTTAAGGGCGAAGAGCCTCTGGATCCGGTCCAACTGCACTCTCACACATCTCTTTCTCGCTGCCTTCCCCCAGGCGCCCGCGGCATACATAAGGATCGGCTCTATAACCACAGTATAGATCGACCTGATGATCGATGAGTTCAGTCCCCAAGTGGTTTTCGCGGCTTTAGCGAGCTGCCGGTAAATCTGGTAGGCCTTTGTGCATACGGTCTTGACGTGAGTGTTGAAAGTGAGGCTTTGGTCAATAATGAGACCGAGAAGCCTCACCTCCCTCACCACCTCAATCCCGGTGCCGCCCATGCTCAGTCGGGGGGTGTCGTGCTTCAGCTTCCGCGTCAGGACCATTGATTTGGTTTTATGTGGCGCAAACTTCAGCTTATTCGCGACACCCCACGCCCGAACGTAGGCTAATGCAGGATTGGCCTGACTTTCGATCTCCCCGGCAGTCTGACCATCGAAGACCAGAACCACATCGTCCGCGAAAGCCTGGCAGAAGACTCCCATTCGCTCTAGTCCTTGCAGTAGGGGGTCCAAAAGGAGATTCCAAAGAATCGGGCCCCCTATAGATCCTTGTATGCAACCTTTCGTATTGACCTTCTCCACCTCTTCGCCTGCATACCGTAGCCGCACTCGCCTGTCCCTTAAGTAGCTGTCGAGGACCCTCCTTAAACCCAATGGGCATTCCACCTCAGCCAACCTGCATCTAATGGCCGGCCACCATGCGTTGTCGAAGGCGCCCTCTATGTCGAGCGACACCATCGTCGTCATCCTCTTCTTATCGAGTTGGCGAGCGATGTGACCGAGCAAGTCACAGAGGGCGTCCTCGGTTCCGCGCCGCGGCATAAAACCATATTGTTTGGCGCTCATCTTTGGCACTATGTGCCAGCAGAGCCTTCGAACGAGCATTTTCTCGGCTATTTTTCCCAGCACCGGGAGGAGCCCGATGGGTCTATATGACTTGGGAGCAGTATAGTCGGCTCGACCAGGTTTAGGAAGTATGACCACCGTGGCCTCCTTCCAAATGGTGGGAAAGTGGCCAATGCTGAGACATCTGTTGATGAGCGCCAAAAAGACGCAGGGTTTGGCTTCGATGGCGGCCCTGCAGATGTCCAAGGTGAGGCCGTCGGATCCAGGCGCCTTCTTGGGATTGAAGGAAGCCAGTACATCTCTAAGCTCGCCCTCCGTGAATGGCGGTTCAGGTAAATTACTTGTTCCGCCATTCACCGTTTCTGCTCTGGCTCTGACCTCCTTGTGCGTCCGGTTATCCTCCTCCTCCCTGTCATCCGGGTAGAAGGTCCTCGACAGCAACTCTGCTGATTCTCGCCCCCCCAAGAGTCTACCGCTCTCGACCAGAGGAACCTCGGTCCGCCTAGTCTCCGTTCTGTTTATTACTCGGTATATTCCGCCCCACATGGTTTCTTTTTCCTGCTTCCCGCAAAATCTCTTCCAACTACTTAATTTTTCTTCTTCGATTTTTTCACTGTAGATCCTCTTAGTTTTAAGATAGTCGTCTATAACATGGCGTCTTCGAGCTGGCGCTGCACACCGGATCCTACGTTTTTTGGTTCGCAGTGTGCATTTGATTTGGGCCAGCTCTTCCGTCCACCATGTTATAGAGGTCCCCGTTTTTGCCCTTAATTTGGGGATGCACGCCTCGCAAGTCTTTTTGACGGTCGCCGTATACCTTCCGGTCATCGAGTCTAGCTCTTCTGGTGTCCGTGTGTTCCCTATCGCCTGCTCTGTGATTCCATTACCATCCAGCAGCTGGCTGATTTCCTGTATGAAATCGGTCCAGTGCGCTTTCCTAGTGTTATAGATCCTGGTGGATCGTTGAACCTTCACTCCCTCGGGACGGACAGCGTTGACTCGGAAGGTGATGGCATTGTGGTCGGAGCTCGTGAGGCCCTCTTCGACCCTCCAATCCTCCATGCTCGGAAGCAGGGCACTGGAGCACGACGTCAGGTCGACGAAGCTACTGATGTTCCTGCCACCCCTGAAGGTATCGAATGTCGGGATGTCTCCTTCGTTCAACACCTCCATGCCAATCTCGGTTAGCGTACTCATCAGCTGCTCTCCTCTCCCATCGGTCGCGTCTCCTCCCCAGAGCGTGTTCTTCGCATTGGCATCCCCAGCGAGTATTATGCGGGAGCCAAGTTGGTTCCCGATTCTGATCAGGTGGCCTAGGTAAGGTTCAATCGGCGTTGGCGCTGGCTCAAAATAGAATGAAGCAAGATAAAGGCACTGTGCGTCGGTTTTGACCCTTGCCACTGCGATGTTGGGCGTGGTGAGGTCAGAACAAAGCGACACATCTGCATTTACATCAAATACAACGATGGCCGCCTTGATGACCCTTTCGGTATTTCCGACGCATTGAAGGATTCTGGTGCCTCTATATTCCTTCATTCTACCCTCCCTGCCAATGTAGGGTTCTTGAACCAGCGCCGCCATCGCCTTCCTTTTGTGGCCTTCCATGATCAGCTCGCTGGTGGCCGCGTCACTCCTCTGGAGATTTGCCTGGAGGATTTCCTGCGACACCCGTCCAGCACCCGCCGGCAAGCCCTGGACAACTTTAGCAGTAAGCTACCGAAGTCCGGGCCAACCGGTCCCACCTGGTCCTTACTGGACAAGCATCGTCGAAGGTATTGTGGTGAGCCTTTTCGAGACCCGCCCTGACACAGTTCGCACAGGATGGCGTAGTGCCTTCCCGGAACCCAGGGCATGTCTCTTTTTTGTGAGGCCCACCACAATGCGAACAGGTCTCGGCCTCTAATGTGCAGAGCTTCCGACCGTGACCGTATCCCAGACACTTTGTGCACTGAACCAGGGGGGACTGGTCCATGACCACCAGCTTTTGGAGGTCTATATGGACCCGCCCCGCCCCGGTCAGGCGTTGCCACAATTTGGGTGGCACTTGGAGCACCACGTGGTTGGTGTGCTGGTTTCTTGCCCTCTTTCTGTATTTTATGGATAGCCGTGCATCTCCAGTTTTAGTTGTTGTAGAGGATGCGGCCACACTTGCATAGGTTCGAGTGGCTTCCGCCGAGGCGTTGACCGCCGCTGTCAGCTCCTCCAGCTTTGCCCTCATCGTTTCGGTGTGTCCATTCAGTTTGATTAACTCGTCCAACTTTGCATCCATGCGCAGGAGGATTCCCTCCGGTTCTTTGCACTCTCTGTTTTCCTCTTTTTGGGGGTCGGGTGACATGTATGAGTGCTGGGGTGCTACATTTGATGCGCTCCCCGCGCACTCCCTATGCTCCGCCTCCAGGGCCTTATAACGGTCGTCTAGATTTTTGTATATGTCGTCTAGCTTTCCCACCTGGGTTTTAACATTGTCCTTTATCTCAGTTTTTAAATTTCTAGCTGAGTCAAGCCACTTGAGTAACTCTTGTTTTGCTAAGGCAAATTCGCAAGTCATTTTCTTCTTGGTCATTCTCTTCGTTTGTGGTTTTTCAGGTGGGGGTATTGTCATAGTAAAAGTCTTTCTCCTGTCAGTTTCTACCAGTGTGGGAGAGGGGGTGGAGAAGCGTGATACAAGCTCCGGTACTGTTGGAGCCCGCTGTGACACACTCTCCACCAAGGAAATCAACTCCTCGGTTGATGTGGACGATGTGTTTAAGGGGAGGGAATTGGATTGGGGGGCTGTTTTCTTTGGGGGGGTTCTTACAGGAAGCATATTGCTATTTGCACAATTTGCCACTTATACCAACAATGCTACAAACTACTTCGGCGGACGAGGCGCGTCAATAATCAAATATTATAATAAATAGAAGAAATAAATAATGCTAAAACTTAATCTACATGCGCCAATAAGCGAGTCAATATAATACTTAATTCTAAATTGCCAATAGGGCCTATAGTCAATTGATCCGTCAAAAGACGGTGGTCAATATAAACAGTATTACTATAGTATCACAGATTGTCAGGTAAAACTTGGCCAATAGGGGCCAAGAATGTCAATTATACTAATAATAATACAGTTAAAAACTTATTTCTAGATCACAGATGTCAAAATATAGGTATAGTATCACAGATTACAAGCCTACGGCTTTAGTCTTAGCCTAAGTCTTACGTACTATTAGGGTCCCAAAAGGGGTGGCCCTGTCTCTTAAACTATAGTCGCAGTATTTGTACCCTTCGGGAGCGGCGCAGCCCTTTTTTTTTTGGATTTTGATTTAAGCGCGCGGAAGACCCACCTGTCCTCGCCTTATCTATGTGGTTAGGTTAGGTTTTTTTTTTTTTTTTTTTTTTAATATTTGCCCCCGCCTAGTTGGCCTACCTCCCCGGCGACTCACGCCCCGGGGCCGTGGAGCTGCTACGTCTACCCCCCAACTTATGCATATCAGGGTCCTTGTTTAATCTTTATTTTCAATCTTTTTTTACAGTTTTTATTTTATTATTTTCGTTTACAATTCGTCTTATACTATGCCTATTACTATTATATATTATACTATTTTCGGCAAGGTGCACGATATTGTTGCCATAGATTAGATTAAGTTACATTTATTATTTTCTATACTATTTCTTATTTAATAACTATGTGTTACAGTTGCTTCAAATTTCTTTTGTTCTTTTATTTAATTTCTTTTGTAAATTACAATTTTTATTTATTCTACTACTTTTATTTTACATGTATTTTAAATTTTTAATTTATACATTTTAAATTCCTATTTTTATAAACATAACGTTGTCGCACTCTGCTACAGTCCTCGTTTTCGCCGGACGCGTAATGCCTGTTCCCATGATTATCATTCGAACGAAGTATTGCGCGCCTCTTGGTTTCCTGTATAGATGACTGTTGTATGCTGGTTTCCTCTTGATGTGGTTCCTTTTATTGTTTACAATACAGGTTCCAATCTTGAGTTTCCCGAATTGTCGTTCTATTCTTCCGTCAGCAGTATGCGACTGGGCTTCGAGCCAGAGCGTCCCATTTTTTGCGAACCGGGCACTCTGGGTCGAAGGCGTTATGATCCACTGCTGTGAGTTTTTCCTTGACACAATTCGTGCATCTTGCCCTTTCATCATTTTTATATGCCTGACATTCTACTTTTTTGTGTTCCCCCGCGCAGTGAGAGCATGCGACTTTGTTAGTTTGTTCACAGTGCTTCCGCCCGTGCCCATATCCGAGGCACGTCGTGCACTGGATCAGCGGCGATTGGTCCAGGACCACCACCCTCTGTAAATCGTGATAGGCCCTTCCCGCCCTCGTCAATGCTCCCCACACCGGCGTAGACACCTGCATCACTATGTGTGATGCGTGGGGGTTCCTAGTTTTTATTCGATACAGGCATTTAACCCTGATTTCCTTCTCCGGTATGTTCTTAAGCAGGTGGTGGTTTTGCTTAATTAATGCCGCAGCTGCTTCTTCATCTTTGTCTGCGATGTTAATGACATTTTTTAGTATAATTTGTGGATCCTTCAGCTTCGCGTTTTCGACTATAAGTGCTGGATCCTTTACGCAATACTCCTTAATTTGATTAAGAGTATCTGGCGCCATGCAGCTCAAAACCACCTTTCCATCTTTGACTTTTCTAAGTCTGTCCACGCCCAGACCGGTGTTTTTTGTATCCACAACTTTGCGTATGCGTTCGATAACCTCTCCGCTTGTTTCCGCTCTTTTTGAGGATATTATTATAGAACGCATACTGTTGTTTATTGTTATTTTATTTTGGTATGTTTCATTTCTGTTCCCTTCCATGAGTTCGGTCACTTTATTTTCATGTTTAAGATGGTATTTGCCTATTGCCTCAGCATATGTTTGCAGCTGTTTGCTGAGGTTTTTTCCGGTCTCCTCTAATCTGTTTATTTGTTTCTCGAAAAGTTTGTTTATAGTCTCGCTGTCCTTTCCGTCCTTTTGGGGTTCGGGAGGTTGCGCCGCATTTTTAGTTGATACCCTCCTTTCTTCCTCCTGATCTTTAATTATTTGGAAGAGACGTTTTACAGCCTGCGTGACTCCTGTTTTTATCTCTGTCTTCAAATTTCGAGAATCAGCCAGATGCGCGAGGACTTTAAGTAGGAGGTTTTTGGCCTCCTTGCTCCTATCAGACATACCTTCCTGAGGCTTTTCGGCCTCATCCTTTTTCCCTTCAAATTTTTCTAGGCTCTTCCTGACTGTTCCTGCTGTTGTTGGGGGCGTTCTCCCCATCATTTTTATTCGGTAAGCCAAGCGTCAATATTTAAAAAGCTATAATAATTTACGAAGTTAATTTAAAATTTTTACAATTGTTTACAATTTTTAAAAGTCAAAATATATTCTAATTTTTAAAAAAATAAATTATAGCATGTAAAACAAAAAAAGGGGGGAATTATCGCCAATAGAGCGGTTATATATGTCAGTCTTATTAAAAGATTTACCCCCAATAGGGTGGTAGTTTGTCAATATTATTTAAAACTTAACCTAGGGTCTACCCCCAAAAGGGTGGTAGCCGTGTCAGTACTTATATCTAAAAGGGGGTTCCCAAAAGGAAATCCCCTGTCACTTAACCTAATATCACAGTCCTAAGTACCCTTCAGGAACGGTGTATCGCGCTTGGTAACAAAGACGCGCGAATGGGCCGCCTGTCCCTCACCTTTTATGTGTGTGTGTGTGTGTGTGTGTGTGTGCCTTGGCACGTGTGCACCTACTCGAGAGATCCGCTGCAATCAGCGGAGTCGAATAAGGTGCTACACTTGAGTTTTTGAAAAAGTTTTTATGTTTGTGTATGTCTGGGTGTGTGTGTGTTCCTTCGAATGTCCAAATGGACGGCGGCAACCTTCTCCCCAAGTGACGAGGAGTTGATCGAGCCGTCACACTTGTGTGTTTTTTGTGTGAATCAAAGTGTGTGTGTTTGTGTGTGATAACTGTGTGTGTGTGCGTGAAGGTGCGGTATTAGGGTGAGGGGGGGGGTCCGAGGTATGGTGCACGCGACACGTCCCTATAACCCTTTTCGCATGTAATTAGGCCGAAAATGATATTATTTTTGATCTAGCGTGCACCGTTATGGCCAAAATTGTTGTTGCTCTAATTTGCTTATTATTTTTATTTCAAAAATTTACAAAATAATTTTAAAAATTTTTAAAACTGTTCCCGGTAGGGTTCGACCGGGCGGTCAAGGTCCAGTATACTATATAGTATACTGGATCCGACTTCAAAAACGCGCTAAAATGCACCGTTCCCGAGTTATCCCGCACTTTTCCCGTTTTTTCTTCCCGGGCTCCTAGAACCGCCGGTATTTATCCAATTTACTAAAACGATATATCAAATTGACGGGCTCACCGAGATCTATCTCGTGAGACCATCCGCGGCGCAAAATACCGACGGGATCTCCGACCACGTCGCACGTGGTCAAAAGAAAAAAGTGTCCAGGTGCCTCAGTTTTAATGGGAAAAATCTGAGAGTGGTACCTTTTTGTAGATCTCCTCGCGTCTGATGGTGTGTAGAAAAGATGAGGTCCTCGATCTTCTTTTCTTTTTATTCAGGTTTAAAGGTGTTTTATTTTGTTAGGTTAGGTTAGGTTAGGTTAGGTTAGGTTAGGTCCCCCCCCACCGCGGATGAATTTACCCGCGGGTCCCCGGGCTTGTCGTGCCGGGGGGGCTCAGTACCTGGAGCGATAGCAGATTTGCTGTCGCGAAGGGGAAGCGAATGAGGGATTGGCCGGCCTCCACTTTGGACGCCGGTCTGTATACAGGGCATCAGCGCTCAGCGGACGATCATTCCCGCGCGTCCCCTGCCAGCTGGAGCGATCATTGATCGCGAAGGTGAGGCGATGGACATAGGAGAGAGCTGCTCCATCCCATCTCGCAAGAGAAGGGAAGGACGCGGCAGCCGTCCATGACGGCCAAGGAGAACCGCGCGTCAACCGACGCGCGGCAGGCGCGGGCCTGGTGGTAGGTTAAGGCCACTGGCTGACACCACCACTCGGTTCATGATGCGCCAAGGTGGGGTCCTGGTGGTAAAAGTGGTGGGTGTGCTGCCATCGCGCTGCGAGCTCAGACCCCCACACTCCCCGCGCTATTCTCCGAATGCCCCGTCGCGGGGGCCCGTTATCGGGTATCACTAGGATAGGTAAGGATCGGCCGGCCTCCACTTTGGACGCCGGTCTTGATATGGGGCATCAGCGCTCAGCGGACGATCATTCCCGCACGTCCCTTGCCAGCTGGAGCGATCGTTGATCGCGAAGGTGAGGCAAAGGACATAGGAGAGCTGCACCTGACCGTCCCGAAAGGTTCGAGAAGGACGCGGCAGCCGTTTAATACGGCATAGGAGAGCCGTTTCATACGGTATGCGCGGGCCGTGTTGTGGGTTGTGGCCACACGGCTGATACCATGGCCGGTCCAATACGCGCTGAGATGGGGTCCTGGTGGTTTTAGTGGGTATAGGCCGAACGCCTTTAGGCCGAGCCCCACACTCCCCGCGCTATTCTCCGAATGCCCCGGCGCGGGGGCCCGTAGTTGGGTTTCCCCAGGTGAAAAAAAAAAAAAAGGTTAGGTTAGGTTAGGTTAGGTTAGGTTAGGTTAGGTTTCGGGGTGGAGACCCTGTCAGACCACCGTTATATCCGGTTCAGGGTCTCTACCCCTGAGGTGCGAGGGGTGCGGATGCGACAGGGCTTCCCTCGCTGGACTATCGGTCGCCTCGATAGTCAAATAGCGAGGGAAGTAGCGATAGTCGAAGGGTGGAGCGCACAGGGCAGTGTGAGCGACACAGAGGAGGGAGCGCGAGGACTGAGCGTAAGCCTGAAAAGGGTTTCCGATGCGGCAATGCCAAGGTGGAGACCGCCGAAAGGAAAGAGGGAGGTGTACTGGTGGACGTCGGAGATCGGTGATCTCCGACGCACGTGCCATGAAGCCAGAAGGGCCTATTACAGAAGCCGCCGAAGGACTGGGGATGATCCTGGTTTGGCAGGGGGCCTTCGGCAGACCTATACAAATCTGAAGAGGGCTCTCAAAATAGCCATTTGTGAGGCGAAGGACAGAGCCCATCAAGAGACTCTGCGGGGACTGGACGATGATCCGTGGGGGCGTCCCTATCGTGCAGCCCGAAAAAGGCTCACGAACGTGGGGGCACCACTCGCGGAGACGTTGGAACCAACCCTGTTGGAGAGGGTGGTGACGGAGCTCTTTCCTTCTCCTCAAGGATCACATCCTACAGGGACAGCGGCGACTGAGGCGGCTGCAGCGGATGGAGGCGGCGGGATGGCGCCTGAGGTCTCGGACCAAGAAATGGAGGCCATCCTGGACCGCCTTAAAGCGCGCAAAAAGGCCCCTGGGCCGGATGGTATTCATGCGCGCGTACTGGCACTGGTCCTCCCTCACATGGAGGAGATGGTTCGGGAACTGTACAACTCATGCCTACATGAGGGTCGGTTCCCGGCTATCTGGAAGACGGGACGGCTATGCCTGCTGCGCAAGGAGGGACGCCCGCTGGATAGTTCGGCGGCTTATCGGCCCATTGTCCTGCTGGATGAGGCTGGTAAGGCGCTCGAATGGATTGTGGCGTCCCGACTGAGTCGGCATCTGGCTGTGGAGGGGCCGGATCTCAGCGATGCGCAGTATGGCTTCCGTGCCGGGCGGTCAACTCTCGATGCATTGCTGGAGCTAAAGGCCCACACCAAGAGGGTCGTCGAGAGAGGTGGGAGGGCACTGGCGGTATCTTTGGATATCGCCAATGCCTTTAACAGCCTACCTTTCGGCGTGGTTGGGGAGGCCCTTGAATTTTTCAGGGTGCCACTCTACTTGCGCCGATTGGTGGCTGACTACTTCGAGGGACGGCGGGTGGTATATCAGAATAGAGAGGGGTCGATGGTATACCACCCTGTACGGTGTGGGGTCCCGCAGGGCTCAGTCCTCGGACCGCTCCTCTGGGACATGGCCTACGACCGGGTGTTGCGTGGCGCGCTCCCTGTGGGGTTGCGCGTTCTCTGCTATGCAGACGACACCCTTGTCGTAGCCAGCGGAGGGAGTTACGGAGAGGTGCAGCGATTGGCGACCGCTGGCACCTCTTTGGTGGTAAGGCGGATCAGGGCCCTGGGACTTAGGGTGTCTCTCGATAAGACTGATGCCCTATTGTTCCACGGCCCTAGGAATGGTCCCCCCCCCGGCGCAGCTCTCATGGTCGAGGGAGTGCGGGTCCCGTTGGCTTCCAGGATGAGGTATCTTGGTCTCGTCCTGGATGGCCGATGGAAATTCGAGGCCCACTTCGGGGATCTCGGGGGCAGGCTCGTTGGCGCGGCGGGGGCGCTTGCGCGGCTGCTTCCCAATCTTGGTGGTCCCAGACAGGGGACCCGGCGGCTGTACTGCGGCATCGTTCGCAGTATGGCACTTTATGGGGCCCCTGTTTGGGATGATAGCTTGGGGGCGCGCAATCGCGCCCAGCTGCGGAAGCCGCAGAGGGTGTTGGCGGTCAGGGCTGCTCGATGCTACCGGACCGTCTCATTCGAGGCGGCTTGTCTGCTCGCGGGTACGCCCCCATGGGAGTTGGAGGCGGGGGCCCTCGGTGCCCTGTATCGCCTGAAAGTCGAGACCAGGGCGAGCGGGGATCGATGGCCCGAGCTGGCCGGGCCCGCCAGAAGGCAGGCCAGAGAGGTCGTCTTGGAGAGGTGGGCCGATGACCTGGCCTCGCCAAGGGCGGGGTTGAGGACGGTGGAGGCGATTCGCCCATTCCTGAGGGAATGGGTGAATCGTCCAGGAGGAGCCGTGTCCTTTAGAATGGCGCAGGTGCTGTCCGGACACGGTTGTTTCGGACGGTATCTGCACGTGGTGGCAAAACGGGAGATCCTCCCAATTTGTCACCACTGTGGTGCCCTGGAGGATACGGCGGAGCACACCTTGGCCGATTGTGTCACCTGGTCCAGGCAACGCCAGGACCTGGTTTCGGTCATTGGGACGGACCTCTCGCTGCCGGGTATTGTCGCAGCAATGCTCGGTAGCCAGGAGGCATGGCGAGCGGTGGCCTTCTTTTGTGAGCACGTTATGCTGCAGAAGGAGGCCGCCGAACGTCAGCGGGAGGCCCTCGGCGATGGCCGAAGAGGTGTCGCTCGGAGCGGACGGCGGGGGCGCTCGAGGGCCAGACGCAGGCCCCGAGTTGCCCCGTCGCATCCGTGATGAGCCCTTATGCGGACGTATTCGCCTGCGCTCCCCGGGTTGAATGCCCAGTGCGACCCCCGGGGATCGCAATGTGGTGCAGGGCGCCACTCACTCAGGTGTGGGTGTCGCTCGGTGCCACAGGCGGTATGGAGGGCTCGGAGGAAGTTTTAGTGGGTCGGTAGCTCCCCTCTGATTAGCAGAGGGACTAAGAGTTTACCAGCCCCACAGTCCCCGCGTAAGCGACTGCATACGCCCGCGGGGCTGCATTCGTGCATTTTTACCTCCCTTATAAAAAAAAAAAAAAAAAAGGTTAGGTTAGGTTAGGTTAGGTTAGGTTAGGTTAGGTTAGGTTAGGTTAGGTTAGGTAAGGTTAGGTTTCCCCGGCGTATTCGGTGTATATTAAATATGATCCCGGATACGTCATATGGGGCTCCGTGTGGGCCCTGGATGGTTTAGTTAGGGTAGGGGCCGAACGACTTTAGGCCGAGTCCCACACTCCCGCGCCACTGCACAGCCCAGGCGCGGGGTCGTAAAACGATTCCTCCAGGATAAAAAAAAAAAAAAAAAAAAAGGTAAGGTTAGGTTAGGTTAGGTTAGGTTTCCCCCCCCCCCACCGCGGACGAACTTACCCGTGGCTCCCTAGGCTTGTCGTGCCGGGGGGGGGCTCAGTACCTGGAGCGACCGTTGTATTACCGTCGCGAAGGGGAAGCGAATAAGGGATTGGCCGGCCTCCACTTTGGACGCCGGTCTGTATACAGGGCATCAGCGCCCAGCGGATGACCATTCCCGCTCGTCCTTGCCAGCTGGAGCGATCGCTGATCGTGAAAGTTAAGTAAGGCTTTATGGAGATGGCCCTGTTGGGCATCATTTACAAGGAGTCGGCCTTTAGAGCCCACAGTTTATGGGTGGTGTGACGGTTGTCATCACCGTATACAGCGCGGCGGGCCGGGAATGGCGTATGAGAAATGCGCCTCCGGTTAGGGAGTTTTGCATCCCCCCGTTGTCGCAACGAGTGGAGTTGGCCTAATACATGGCCCACAGGGTGAGTGATCCAGTGCGGTAGAGCGCTGAAGATCGAGTTAGTCGGCTTAACACATGGCCCACAACACGGTAGTGCACAGTGTGCGTGAGTGCTTAGTGCAGCGCAGTGCAGTGAGGAGAACCCTGCGGACTTGGAGTCTGCAGTGGACTGGACTACGCTGGACAAGGACAAGGGCGAGGATCACTGGAGTTTTTCTGGTAAGTCTTTTATATTTTTGTAAATATATTTGGAGACCCGTGTAAATATTATACACTTTATTATGAAGGTGAGGGTTCTTTACACCCATGTACATATATTTTCAATGTGTTGCGGAGAGGGTTCTTTACACCCATGTACATATCTGCGGTCCCCAGGGCTTGTCGAATCGTCGTATGTTATTCGACGGTCGCGAACTGGGAGGGTGGGCTGCTGCCACCTTAAAAAAAGAGCGCTGCCGGGATTATTGAAGGGGCGATCGGCGTCGCTGCGGAAGTAATCACCGGCAAATCAGAAGAAAGGTTTCTTACTCACAAGGAGCCTAGGTGCGTTGTTTACGCTTAGAAGTCACCCTTTTGGGTTTGTAGAAGATAGGCTGCAGTGTTGCTGCTGAAAATGCGCGGTGGGCCCCGGTGGCGATGTGCTGCCGGTGGTTAGGGGTTCTGACCCCCCATCGGGCGACCTGTTAGCCGCATCTCCCGTGCTGTCACGTTTAGCATGGAGCTGCGGTCCAGGGGGCTTGCCGTAAGAGGCCGGCTCAAGTGGAAGGACACCACAGAAAAAACCCGGAAAGAGTGTTGGCTGGGGCGCCCGATCGGGCCTCGCGTGGCCAGCACTCGCCCGCATCTGCGGGTGCCAGGAACGCTTCCTGGCCGTTAGCGGCCAACCCGCGGGTACCTCCCGCCCCCGCGGCGTACAAGGGTTACCCGGGTGTGGGGCTCCACCCGGGCGGACTACTTTTTCCCTAATTATCGAGTGAACCCTGCCGCCAGCGATGTCCCTGAAGGATGTCTGGGTGAAGGCGGCAACGACCCATGCATGATGACGGATAAAATAGGAAAAAACAATAAAACTTATATATTAAATGAGAACGGAAAGGAGTTGCGAGTTGTTGTGACGCGAACGCCGACGCCCACAACCTCGCGTAGAGAGGAGGCGGTTGATAAGAACCGCGGTTTGGATAGCGGAGATGAGTCTGACCGGTCGATGTATAGTGCGTCGTCTGGCCATTCGGGCTGTGCTGGAGTCTCCCCAGCGTCCAAGTTTTGGAAAGCGCGTAAGAGGGCGCGCCTTTCTGAGTCAGAAGAGGGCAGCTCGACCGATACACCTGCGTCGGTCGCTGCTGCCGGTAAACGCAAGCCGGGACGCCCACCCACTACTGGGGAATACATGGGCCTAGCGGCTGCGAAGCGTGAATACCTCAGGACAGAGAAGGAATTTGAAAGGGCGCGCGCGGAGGCTGAACTGGAGAAGGAGATGGCCAACGCACGGAAAACAAGAAACACCCTTCCACGGGGTATAGAAGAAGTTTCCCTCGATGATGGTGACGACCACTCCGTTGTTATACAGAAACGAGTGGAAGAAAGCCTTAATATGGTAATGAAGGTCGCGACGAAGTCCTCGTCCCTAAAGGGGACTTTCGTCCGCGACCTTAAGGATGCCGTACACTCATTACAGATGGACTTCCGCAGGATCCTTGCCCGTTCCATAAACGATGAAACAAGGGCACTGCGCGACGATAACAAACGACTGAGGGCCCAACTAGAGGCCATACAAAATGACATGGTGGAAATGAGGAAGTCTATGGCAAACGGACCGACTTACAAGCCAGGAGACCTGGCCGAACTTGAAGCCCGGCTGATTAAGAATGTCGGGGAAAGAATTAACGCCCGCATCGAGGGTCTGGAGTCCCGGCTCAATCCTGAGCCCGTACTCCGTCCCCCGCTGGCGGCGGATAAAAGGAAAGAAAAGCAAATAAGCAGAAAAAATGACCCAACTGGTGCTTCGAAAACCATGGACGACGCGATGCTCCCGGCGACTGCTCCCGCGGTCCCCGCGAAGCGAAGCCCCGCCGTCTCGAACGCCAGTGTCCCAGAGAAAGTGAAGAAAACAAAAAAGAAGAAGAACAAAAAGAACTCGAACGAGGCACCGGTGGTGCCAGAAAGATCCATGGCCAGCACCTCTGCGTCAGCCAGGGCCCACTCCACCGCCGCCAGCGCTAACTCGACACAGAAAGATGCATACAGATTGCCTAACCCGGACGTTTTGGAGGACGGATGGCAAAAAGTTGGAAGGAATGGTAAGACCCAGCTTCCATCAACGTCAAGGGCTTACAAAGCCCACGGCGCTGTGGAGGTCGGCATTCCCCATGCTGGCAATAGGTCCAGGGGCCCACCACCAGCACCACCAAAGGCAAACGGGAGGGGACGTCGCAACGCTTCGGCTACTACCAATTTGCCGGTAGCGTCTAGGGCATTCAGAGCCCGGCAACAAATCGGGAGAAGTAGGTCAAGAACCGGCAGAAAGCCAGATCTACCACCAAAATTGAAGGCTCCTCGTTCTGCTGCGGTTGTTCTCACTATCTCCAAAGATGGTGGGAGCCTCTCGTATGCAGAGGCGATCAGAAGGGCGAAGGCGCAGATCAACCTCCAAGAGATAGGCGTCGATGGTCTTCGGTTCCGGCGCGCGATCACGGGGGCTGCGATTCTCCAGATCCCTGGGTCCCTGGCGACGAGCGGCCCTAAAGCGGACGCTTTAGCAGCCAAGCTGAAGGCTATCTATACAGAAGAGGAAGTGAAGGTTGCAAGACCAGTGAAAATGGCGGACATCAAAGTCTTCGGTCTTGATGACTCTGTCACAAAAGATGAGATAAGAGCAGCCATAGCCACAAAGACGGGTTGTCCGGCTGACCAAATTAAAGTCGGGGAACCCCGTGCCGATAGAGTAGGCCTCTTTACAGCCTGGGCACGGGTTCCCGTAAACGCTGCAAAGGCCCTCCAACAAGGTCGGCTCCTAATAGGATGGATGTCGGCCAAGGTTCTTGTGTCGATTCCGAAGGACCTGCAGTGCTACCGTTGTCGTCGCACGGGACACGTAGCGAGCAGATGTCCTGAAGAAGTTGATAGGAGCGGCCTCTGCCGAAAGTGCGGTTCTGTAGAGCACAGAGCGGCCGAGTGCTCCTCGGTGCCTCACTGCCCTGTCTGCGCAGAGCAAAAGAGGAAGGCTGACCACAGCCTGGGTAGCCTGCGCTGTATGGCGCCCAAGGTTAGGGTGACACGAAGGCAAGCAGTCCAGAAGACCCGCCAAGCGCCTACAAAGGAGGGCGAAGCTATGGAGACTTCAGGGATCGTGGGACAGTAATGGATCACGCCCTGAAAGTCCTCCAAGCCAACGTCAACCACTGCGCTGGAGCCCAGGACCTTTTAGTCCAATCTCTGGCACAGTGGCATATCAACGTCGCGGTCATATCGGAGCCTTACCGAATATCAGACAGGAGTGACTGGGTAGGAGACAGCACTAATTCCGTCGCCATCGTCACTAACACCTGTGACACCCCAGTCACTTCCTCAATATCCAAGAATGGCTGCGTCGGTATCAGAATAGGCGCTATTTGTATTGTTGGTGTATATTTCTCGCCAAACCGCACCCTGGCGGAGTTCGAGGAGTTCCTGAACGAGGTTGATGTTGTCATCCGCTGGAGCAGGCCTTTCGGCCTGATTGTTGCGGGCGACTTCAATGCCAAGTCGCGGGCGTGGGGTTCATCAGTCACGGACCCTCGCGGCGTTGCGTTGCTGGAATGGGCAGCGGCACACGACCTGTCGCCGTTAAACCGGGGTTCCGAGTTCACGTGTGTGCGCATGGGCGGAGGTTCTGTGATAGACATCACGTTCGCGGAATCCTCTGTCGCGCCGCGTGTTCAAGGCTGGGAGGTACTGACCGAGGTCGAGACCCTGTCAGATCACCGCTACATTCGGTTTCAGGTCCTCCCCTCGGCAGATGCTCGGTCCGGCCAGTCCCCGGTTCATCGAACTCCGCCGGAGATCGGCCCCAAATGGGCCCTTAAGTCCCTTGTGCAGGAGGAGTTAGAGATTGCTGCGATAGTGGCGGCTTGGTCACGGCCAAGTCTCGCAAATAGCGAGGACCAGGCGACTTGGCTGGGCAAGACGCTTGGGCAGTTGTCCGACTGCTCCATGCGCCGATCCAGGGCCATGAATAACAACAGAAGTGTGCATTGGTGGAATGACGCCCTGGCGCAGCTGCGTGGTGACTGCGTCAGAGCAAGAAGGCGATACAGTCACTACCGCAGAAGGGCCAACATAAATATCGATCCAGCGGAAGAACAGCGTCTTTACACGCTGTTCAGAGAGGCGCAGACCCGCCTCAAAAAGGAAATCTCCTCTGCCAAGGAGAAGTCGTGGCGGGACTTTGTCGACACCTTAGAAGAGGACCCCTGGGGACGCCCGTACAAGCTCATCATGAGCAAACTACGGCCCCGAGGTCCCCCCCTCTCCACCACCCTGGACCCAAGTTTCTTGCGGTCTACGGTCTCGGTACTTTTTCCGCGAGTCCCGTCCACCGTACTGGACATTCCAGAGGTACCAGCAGCGACAGAGTCACCTTCTCGGCCTTTTACACCGGAGGTGACCATCTCGGAACTAGAGGGAGCACTGGCGAAACTGCGACGCAAGAAGGCGGCCCCTGGCCCAGATGGAACGCACGGAAGGGTGCTGTCGCTCGCGCTGCAGTACGGACTCGACCAGACATTCCTGGACCTGACGAGCAGATGTTTGGACGAGGGGAGCTTCCCCGATATATGGAAGACGGGCATGTTGGTACTTCTGCGGAAGCCTGGGAAGCCGGAAGACTCTCCGTCAGCCTACCGGCCCATCGTGCTGTTGAATGAGGCTGGCAAGTTATTCGAAAGAATGATTGCCGGTCGCATCAACGCGCACCTCACCACACAAGGACCGGACCTGGCTGATGCGCAGTACGGCTTTAGACGCCAGCGCTCGACAGTGGACGCCATAGCGCACTTGCGCAGAGTATCTGAGGAGACGACATGCCGGGGTGGGGTGGTAGTGGCTGTGTCTATCGATATAGCCAACGCCTTCAACACCCTGCCCTGGAGCACCATAATGGAGGGACTTGCATTACACAAGGTCCCGCAATACCTGAGAGCCGTTGTCGCGGACTATTTACGCGGAAGACGGATTTTGTTCCCAACACAGGAGGGCTGGTCCAGCCATGAAGTGTCGTGCGGGGTGCCACAGGGGTCGGTCCTTGGGCCGCTCCTGTGGAATCTCGGCTACGATACGGTGCTACGGTCGGCGTTATTGAGGGGTGTCCTGCTTTTGGGGTACGCCGACGACACGCTGATCGTGGCATCCGGGTCAGATCTGCGAGAAGCTAAAATTAGAGCAACGGCTTCGGTCGCTCAGCTTGTAGCAAAAATTAGGAAATTAGGTTTAAGTGTCGCTCTAGACAAATGCGAGGCCATCGCATTTCTACCTAAAGGCCGTGCACCCAGAGGATCTGTCATCACGGTTGGAGGAGCAAGGATTGAAATAGGCGCAACAATGAAATACTTGGGGCTGACGCTGGACTCTAAGTGGTCCTTTACACCACACTGTACAGCGTTAGTCCCAAAACTAGACGCCACCGCTGCGGCCCTAGCGAGGGTAATGCCCAATATCGGCGGGCCCAGCGAGAGTAGACGCCGTCTTTTCGCGGGTGTCTTGAAGAGTAAGGCCCTCTACGGATGCCCGATCTGGGCAGAGGAGGCGAACGGGATCAGTGCAAATAGGGCGATCCTGAGAAGAGCCCAGCGAAAGATCGCAATCAGAACGGCTCGAGCTTACAGGACGGTTTCTTTTGATGCCGCCTGCGCGCTCACTAGACTGCTACCCTGGCGGCATGCTGCAAGGGCTCTCTCGAGCGTCTACTGGAAGAGAACTAGGGCCAGAACATCAGGCTCTGAGCCTGAACCAGACGTAGTAAGGTCGTGGAGGTCGGAAGCGGAAGATTCCGCACTCGAAAATTGGGCTGTAGAGATAGGGGAGGCCAGGGCTGGGCGTTGGACGCTTGACGCTTTGGGCCCTCATTTGCAGGAGTGGACGAGGAGGAGGAGCGGACACCTCTCCTACTGGTTAGTGCAGATACTTTCGGGGCACGGTTGTTTCGGGAGGTATCTGTGCAACACGGCCGGCAGGGAGGAGACCACGTCCTGCCACCATTGTGGTTCGGCCAATGACGACGCTCGCCACACCCTCTTCGAGTGCCCAGCCTGGGCGCTCGAGAGGAGCTCTTTATACGATGTCGTTGGTCGGATTCAAGACTTGAGGGGAATGGTCGAGCAGATGCTCCAAAACGAAGAGAAATGGCAGGCTGTTGTCACCTTCGCATCTCAAGTAATGAGCAAGAAGGAGGAGGCGGAACGGAAACGCGAGATGGATCCGCGTTCCGCCCCCGCGAGGCAACGCAGACGGAGAAGACGACGCTTTCAAGCGTCGACACTGGGATAGGGAATAGGGTCTATTTACTTATTTATTATTATTTACTTTTTGTTAGCAGGCATGGGCACTATTGTGCCCTGTCTTGCGCTCAGTTGTTTTTATACACCTGTTGTAATTTTTCTTTTGTTTATTCATTGTTTAAACGAAATTGATGGCTATGTCGTCGCGCAATAGCGCCGGGGTGCTTTCCCTTCTCGGGGGTACCCCAAAAACGAAGTGCTGCGCGCCGAGGTAGGGTGCTAAGCAGCAGCCGCAGCGACATCCCGGGTAATGTAAATCGATACCGGGTCGCCGCTGATGCGGTTATTCTGGGCATCGGTGGTTATTTTAGTGGATAGTGGCCTCTTTGCGCTACAGCATTGAACTGCGCTAGGGGCTGAACTCCACACTCTCCCGCGCCTTGCACGCCCGCGCGGGGGGTTAGCTGGATAAAGAATCAGTTTTTTCCACCGTTAAAAAAAAAAAAAAAAAAAAAAGGTTAGGTTTCCCCCCCCATTGCGCGCTCACTAGACTGCTACCCTGGCGGCATGCTGCAAGGGCTCTCTCGAGCGTCTACTGGAAGAGAACTAGGGCCAGAACATCAGGCTCTGAGCCTGAACCAGACGTAGTAAGGTCGTGGAGGTCGGAAGCGGAAGATTCCGCACTCGAAAATTGGGCTGTAGAGATAGGGGAGGCCAGGGCTGGGCGTTGGACGCTTGACGCTTTGGGCCCTCATTTGCAGGAGTGGACGAGGAGGAGGAGCGGACACCTCTCCTACTGGTTAGTGCAGATACTTTCGGGGCACGGTTGTTTCGGGAGGTATCTGTGCAACACGGCCGGCAGGGAGGAGACCACGTCCTGCCACCATTGTGGTTCGGCCAATGACGACGCTCGCCACACCCTCTTCGAGTGCCCAGCCTGGGCGCTCGAGAGGAGCTCTTTATACGATGTCGTTGGTCGGATTCAAGACTTGAGGGGAATGGTCGAGCAGATGCTCCAAAACGAAGAGAAATGGCAGGCTGTTGTCACCTTCGCATCTCAAGTAATGAGCAAGAAGGAGGAGGCGGAACGGAAACGCGAGATGGATCCGTGTTCCGCCCCCGCGAGGCAACGCAGACGGAGAAGACGACGCTTTCAAGCGTCGACACTGGGATAGGGAATAGGGTCTATTTACTTATTTATTATTATTTACTTTTTGTTAGCAGGCATGGGCACTATTGTGCCCTGTCTTGCGCTCAGTTGTTTTTATACACCTGTTGTAATTTTTCTTTTGTTTATTCATTGTTTAAACGAAATTGATGGCTATGTCGTCGCGCAATAGCGCCGGGGTGCTTTCCCTTCTCGGGGGTACCCCAAAAACGAAGTGCTGCGCGCCGAGGTAGGGTGCTAAGCAGCAGCCGCAGCGACATCCCGGGTAATGTAAATCGATACCGGGTCGCCGCTGATGCGGTTATTCTGGGCATCGGTGGTTATTTTAGTGGATAGTGGCCTCTTTGCGCTACAGCATTGAACTGCGCTAGGGGCTGAACTCCACACTCTCCCGCGCCTTGCACGCCCGCGCGGGGGGGTTAGCTGGATAAAGAATCAGTTTTTTTTCCACCGTTAAAAAAAAAAAAAAAAAAAAAAAAAAGGTTTCCCCCCCCACGCGGACGAAAATACCTGCGGATCCCTAGGCTTGTCGTGCCGGGGGGGGGCTCAGTACCTGGAGCGACCGTTGTATTACCGTCGCGAAGGGGAAGCGAATAAGGGATTGGCCGGCCTCCACTTTGGACGCCGGTCTGTATACAGGGCATCAGCGCTCAGCGGACGATCATTCCCGCGCGTCCCCTGCCAGCTGGAGTGATCGTTGATCGCGAAGGTGAGGCGAGGGACATAGGAGAGAGCTGCTCCATCCCATCTCGCAAGAGAAGGGAAGGACGCGGCAGCCGTCCATGACGGCCAAGGAGAACCGCGCGTCAACCGACGCGCGGCAGGCGCGGGCCTGGTGGTCGGTTAAGGCCACTGGCTGACACCACCACTCGGTCCATCATGCGCCGAGGTGGGGTCCTGGTGGTAAAAGTGGTGGGCGTGTTGCCATCGCACTGCGAGCTCAGACCCCCACACTCCCCGCGCTATTCTCCGAATGCCCCGGCGCGGGGGCCTGTTATCGGGTATCACCAGGTTAGGTAAGGATCGGCCGGCCTCCACTTTGGACGCCGGTCTTGATATGGGGCATCAGCGCTCAGCGGACGATCTTTCCCGCACGTCCCTTGTCAGCTGGAGCGATCGTTGATCGCGAAGGTGAAGCAAAGGACATAGGAGAGCTGCACCTGATCGTCCCGAAAGGTTCGAGAAGGACGCGGCAGCCGTTTAATACGGTATAGGAGAGCCGTTTCATACGGTATGCGCGGGCCGTGTTGTGGGTTGTGGCCAAACGGCTGATACCATGGCCGGTCCAATACGCGCTGAGATGGGGTCCTGGTGGTTTTAGTGGGTATAGGCCGAACGCCTTTAGGCCGAGCCCCACACTCCCCGCGCTATTCTCCGAATGCCCCGGCGCGGGGGCCCGTAGTTGGGTTTCCCCAGGTGAAAAAAAAAAAAAAAAAGGTTAGGTTAGGTTAGGTTAGGTCCCCCCCCCACCGCGGACGAACATACCCGCGGGTCCCTAGGCTTGTCGTGCCGGGGGGGGCTCAGTACCTGGAGCGACCGTTGTATTACCGTCGCGAAGGGGAAGCGAATAAGGGATTGGCCGGCCTCCACTTTGGACGCCGGTCTGTATACAGGGCATCAGCGCTCAGCGGACGATCATTCCCGCGCGTCCCCTTCCAGCTGGAGCGATCGTTGATCGCAAAGGTGAGGCGAGGGACATAGGAGAGAGCTGCTCCATCCCATCTCGCAAGAGTAGGGAAGGACGCGGCAGCCGTCCGTGACGGCCAAGGAGAACCGCGCGTCAACCGACGCGCGGCAGGCGCGGGCCTGGTGGTCGGTTAAGGCCACTGGCTGACACCACCACTCGGTCCATGATGCGCCGAGGTGGGGTCCTGGTGGTAAAAGTGGTGGGTGTGTTGCCATCGCACTGCGAGCTCAGACCCCCACACTCCCCGCGCTATTCTCCGAATGCCCCGGCGCGGGGGCCCGTTATCGGGTATCACCAGGATAGTTAAGGATCGGCCGGCCTCCACTTTGGACGCCGGTCTTGATATGGGGCATCAGCGCTCAGCGGACGATCTTTCCCGCACGTCCCTTGTCAGCTGGAGCGATCGTTGATCGCGAAGGTGAAGCAAAGGACATAGGAGAGCTGCACCTGATCGTCCCGAAAGGTTCGAGAAGGACGCGGCAGCCGTTTAATACGGTATAGGAGAGCCGTTTCATACGGTATGCGCGGGCCGTGTTGTGGGTTGTGGCCAAACGGCTGATACCATGGCCGGTCCAATACGCGCTGAGATGGGGTCCTGGTGGTTTTAGTGGGTATAGGCCGAACGCCTTTAGGCCGAGCCCCACACTCCCCGCGCTATTCTCCGAATGCCCCGGCGCGGGGGCCCGTAGTTGGGTTTCCCCAGGTGAAAAAAAAAAAAAAAAAAAGGTTAGGTTAGGTTAGGTTAGGTTAGGTTAGGTTAGGTTAGGTTAGGTTAGGTTAGGTTAGGTTAGGTTAGGTTAGGTTAGGTTAGGTTAGGTTAGGTTAGGTTGCTGCAGTCGCAGCAGTCGCTTGTTGGGGTCCCGGAGCAATGACATCTCAGTACCCGGGCCCCGACATATAGCGAGTTGAATTGGGCCCTGGGGTTTTAGTGGGGTAGTGAGCCCTTTTCAGGGCTTGAGTCCCCACAGTACCCGTGCCAACAAAAATGCCCGGCACGGTGTCTGCGAAATGCATTTCCCCAGGAAAAAAAAAAAAAAAAAAGGTTAGGTTAGGTTAGGTTAGGTTAGGTTAGGTTAGGTTAGGTTAGGTTAGGTTAGGTTAGGTTAGGTTAGGTTAGGTTAGGTTAGGTTAGGTTAGGTTAGGTTCCGTCGACTCCCATGGCGAACAATAACAACGGCCCGCCGGAGCTCGGACCCAGGTGGTCTTTGAAGTCACTGGACAGGGAATGCCTGGAGCTGTCGGCTATTGTACAGTCATGGAACTCCTGGCCGGAGGACGTCAATATTGACAGCGAGTCGGACTGGTTTGCGAGGGCACTGGAGCAGATATCGGACTGCTCCATGGCCAGGAGTCGCCCAGTCAAGCCAAAAAAGCAGGTGCATTGGTGGACGGAAAGGCTCACTTGTCTGCGCAGGGCATGTGTGGCTGCCCGCCGCCGGTACACTCGCTTCAGACGTCGTCGCTCGACATTTAACATTGATGAAGAGGCACGTCTCTACAATAATTATAGAGACGCCCGCAAGGCCTTAACAACAGCCATTGCCGAAGAAAAGGAGAGAGCATGGATCGAGTTCCTCGATACGCTCGAGCGGGACCCATGGGGGCGTCCGTACAAGCTCGTCATGAGCAGGCTGCGCCCTTGGGCTCCGCCGCTAACCATGACTCTCAGGCCGGATGTTGCTATGCGGGTCGTCGAATCCCTGTTTCCCGTTGCCTCCTCCCCCTCGGGCGGCGATGACCGGATCGGACTTTCTCCTCCGGCGAATCCAACGAGTTCTGTCTCGGAGGTGACGTCGGAGGAACTTAACATAGCTATGTTGAAAATTAAGTGCAAGAGGACTGCCCCAGGCCTGGATGGCATCCACGGGAGGGTGCTGGCCCTTGCGCTGAAACACGGATTGGAGAAGAGGCTCTTACGCCTATTTACGAAATGTCTTCAAGAAGGTCGCTTCCCAAAAAGATATAAAATTGGAAGATTGGTGCTGCTGGCCAAGGCTGGGAAACCGGCTGACAGCCCGTCAGCGTACCGGCCGATTGTGCTGCTCGATGAAGCCGGCAAGTTGCTCGAAAGGGTGATTGCCGGTCGAGTCAACCAACACCTGAGCACAGTCGGTCCGGATTTGGCCGACTCGCAATTCGGCTTTCGGCGGTCCAGGTCCACGATGGATGCCATAGCCAAATTAAGACAATTTACGGAACAGACGACGTCTCAGGGCGGGGTTGTGATCGCAGTATCGCTCGACATAGCGAACGCGTTTAACACCTTGCCCTGGAGACATATTATTGATGGGCTCCGTTATTGCGAGGTTCCACAATATTTGATAGATATAATTAATGACTATTTCAGGCAAAGAAAAGTAGTGTTCCCCCTGGAATATGGCTGGCATGAACATGAAGTCACGTGCGGTGTTCCACAGGGGTCGGTCCTTGGGCCGCTCCTGTGGAACATTGGATATAACTGGGTGCTGCGGGCGGCGTTACTTGCCGGTGTGCAGATTATTTGTTACGCCGACGATACGCTGGTAGTGGCATCCGGAAAAGATTTTAGGGAGGCGTGCCTGCGGGGAACGGCCGCAGTGGCACAGATTGTGGCTCGAATAAGAAAAATCGGGCTCCACGCGAATCTCGATAAGACCGAGGCTATCTGCTTTTCGGGCAATCGCCGTATTCCAGCAGGTGCTGGCATCATGGTGGGCGGCGTCAACATCTCAATCGCCACCACTATGAGATACTTAGGACTGGTCCTCGACCGTAGGTGGTCGTTTAAAAGCCATTTTTCGGCGCTTGCGCCCAAATTGGATAAGACGGCGGCGGCTTTGTGTCGTATTTTGCCCAATATCGGCGGGCCCAGCGTCAGACGACGTCGTTTATACGCTGGGGTAGTGAGGTCTCAGGCCCTGTACGGCTGCCCGATCTGGGTGGACGAGGCCAATCTTACTTCCAATAGGGCGATACTTCGGCGGGCGCAGCGCACGATTGCCACGCGGGTGGTGAGGGCGTACCGCACGGTGTCCTGCGACGCCGTGTGTGTCATCGCCGGGCTACTACCGTGGCATCTTGATGCGGCTGCGCTTGCAGAAGTATACTGGCGGCGGGCAGAACTCAGAGCTCGTGGACAGGAGCCTGCCCCAGAGGTAGTCAAGGCATGGAGGGAAGAAGCCCATGATAATGTGCTAAATCTCTGGGAGGAGGAGCTGAGTTCTTCAAGAGCTGGCACTTGGACGTTGAACGCCATACGTCCCGTCCTTAAGGATTGGGTAAGGCGGCGACGAGGGACTCCATCCTACTGGTTGGTGCAGGTACTCTCCGGGCATGGGTGCTTCGGGAGTTACCTGTTCCGTATTGCGCGTCGGGAGGAGTCCCCGGCCTGCCATCACTGTGGAGCCCTGAACGACAATGTGGGCCATACGTTATTTGAATGTCCTGCGTGGGCGGTTGAAAGGCTCTCCATTGCTAGTATCATCCGTTCCGACACTTCACTCAGCACGGAAATAGTTCGGCGAATTATAGACGATAAGGCGGCGTGGACACGGCTGGAAAACTTTGCGTGTACTGTACTTAGACAGAAGGAGGAAGCCGAGCGGGCGCGTGAAGTTGATCCCGCGTCCGCTCCGATACGGCGTCGTAGAACAGGCGGTCGCCGGCGACGTCACGCAGCGCGAGAATATACTGTAAATAGTAATTAGGTAATTTTTATACTTAGGAGTATGTACATATATATCTGTAAATATAGATCTGTAAATATGTAAATAAGGAGAACTTCTCACCCCACTAGGTGGGTTGAAAGTGTATATATAAGGTGTCGCACCGCATAAATGCGGCAAGGAGAGCTGCAGTCGCAGCAGTCGCTTGTTGGGGTCCCGGAGCAATGACATCTCAGTACCCGGGCCCCGACATATAGCGAGTTGAATTGGGCCCTGGGGTTTTAGTGGGGTAGTGAGCCCTTTTCAGGGCTTGAGTCCCCACAGTACCCGTGCCAACAGAATTTTGCCCCGGCACGGTGTCTGCGAAATGCATTTCCCCAGGAAAAAAAAAAAAAAAAAAGGTTAGGTTAGGTTAGGTTAGGTTAGGTTAGGTTAGGTTAGGTTAGGTCCCCCCCCCACCGCGGACGAACTTACCCGTGGCTCCCTAGGCTTGTCGTGCCGGGGGGGGCTCAGTACCTGGAGCGACCGTTGTATTACCGTCGCGAAGGGGAAGCGAATAAGGGATTGGCCGGCCTCCACTTTGGACGCCGGTCTGTATACAGGGCATCAGCGCCCAGCGGATGACCATTCCCGCTCGTCCTTGCCAGCTGGAGCGATCGCTGATCGTGAAAGTTAAGTAAGGCTTTATGGAGATGGCCCTGTTGGGCATCATTTACAAGGAGTCGGCCTTTAGAGCCCACAGTTTATGGGTGGTGTGACGGTTGTCATCACCGTATACAGCGCGGCGGGCCGGGAATGGCGTATGAGAAATGCGCCTCCGGTTAGGGAGTTTTGCATCCCCCCGTTGTCGCAACGAGTGGAGTTGGCCTAATACATGGCCCACAGGGTGAGTGATCCAGTGCGGTAGAGCGCTGAAGATCGAGTTAGTCGGCTTAACACATGGCCCACAACACGGTAGTGCACAGTGTGCGTGAGTGCTTAGTGCAGCGCAGTGCAGTGAGGAGAACCCTGCGGACTTGGAGTCTGCAGTGGACTGGACTACGCTGGACAAGGACAAGGGCGAGGATCACTGGAGTTTTTCTGGTAAGTCTTTTATATTTTTGTAAATATATTTGGAGACCCGTGTAAATATTATACACTTTATTATGAAGGTGAGGGTTCTTTACACCCATGTACATATATTTTCAATGTGTTGCGGAGAGGGTTCTTTACACCCATGTACATATCTGCGGTCCCCAGGGCTTGTCGAATCGTCGTATGTTATTCGACGGTCGCGAACTGGGAGGGTGGGCTGCTGCCACCTTAAAAAAAGAGCGCTGCCGGGATTATTGAAGGGGCGATCGGCGTCGCTGCGGAAGTAATCACCGGCAAATCAGAAGAAAGGTTTCTTACTCACAAGGAGCCTAGGTGCGTTGTTTACGCTTAGAAGTCACCCTTTTGGGTTTGTAGAAGATAGGCTGCAGTGTTGCTGCTGAAAATGCGCGGTGGGCCCCGGTGGCGATGTGCTGCCGGTGGTTAGGGGTTCTGACCCCCCATCGGGCGACCTGTTAGCCGCATCTCCCGTGCTGTCACGTTTAGCATGGAGCTGCGGTCCAGGGGGCTTGCCTTAAGAGGCCGGCTCAAGTGGAAGGACACCACAGAAAAAACCCGGAAAGAGTGTTGGCTGGGGCGCCCGATCGGGCCTCGCGTGGCCAGCACTCGCCCGCATCTGCGGGTGCCAGGAACGCTTCCTGGCCGTTAGCGGCCAACCCGCGGGTACCTCCCGCCCCCGCGGCGTACAAGGGTTACCCGGGTGTGGGGCTCCACCCGGGCGGACTACTTTTTCCCTAATTATCGAGTGAACCCTGCCGCCAGCGATGTCCCTGAAGGATGTCTGGGTGAAGGCGGCAACGACCCATGCATGATGACGGATAAAATAGGAAAAAACAATAAAACTTATATATTAAATGAGAACGGAAAGGAGTTGCGAGTTGTTGTGACGCGAACGCCGACGCCCACAACCTCGCGTAGAGAGGAGGCGGTTGATAAGAACCGCGGTTTGGATAGCGGAGATGAGTCTGACCGGTCGATGTATAGTGCGTCGTCTGGCCATTCGGGCTGTGCTGGAGTCTCCCCAGCGTCCAAGTTTTGGAAAGCGCGTAAGAGGGCGCGCCTTTCTGAGTCAGAAGAGGGCAGCTCGACCGATACACCTGCGTCGGTCGCTGCTGCCGGTAAACGCAAGCCGGGACGCCCACCCACTACTGGGGAATACATGGGCCTAGCGGCTGCGAAGCGTGAATACCTCAGGACAGAGAAGGAATTTGAAAGGGCGCGCGCGGAGGCTGAACTGGAGAAGGAGATGGCCAACGCACGGAAAACAAGAAACACCCTTCCACGGGGTATAGAAGAAGTTTCCCTCGATGATGGTGACGACCACTCCGTTGTTATACAGAAACGAGTGGAAGAAAGTCTTAATATGGTAATGAAGGTCGCGACGAAGTCCTCGTCCCTAAAGGGGACTTTCGTCCGCGACCTTAAGGATGCCGTACACTCATTACAGATGGACTTCCGCAGGATCCTTGCCCGTTCCATAAACGATGAAACAAGGGCACTGCGCGACGATAACAAACGACTGAGGGCCCAACTAGAGGCCATACAAAATGACATGGTGGAAATGAGGAAGTCTATGGCAAACGGACCGACTTACAAGCCAGGAGACCTGGCCGAACTTGAAGCCCGGCTGATTAAGAATGTCGGGGAAAGAATTAACGCCCGCATCGAGGGTCTGGAGTCCCGGCTCAATCCTGAGCCCGTACTCCGTCCCCCGCTGGCGGCGGATAAAAGGAAAGAAAAGCAAATAAGCAGAAAAAATGACCCAACTGGTGCTTCGAAAACCATGGACGACGCGATGCTCCCGGCGACTGCTCCCGCGGTCCCCGCGAAGCGAAGCCCCGCCGTCTCGAACGCCAGTGTCCCAGAGAAAGTGAAGAAAACAAAAAAGAAGAAGAACAAAAAGAACTCGAACGAGGCACCGGTGGTGCCAGAAAGATCCATGGCCAGCACCTCTGCGTCAGCCAGGGCCCACTCCACCGCCGCCAGCGCTAACTCGACACAGAAAGATGCATACAGATTGCCTAACCCGGACGTTTTGGAGGACGGATGGCAAAAAGTTGGAAGGAATGGTAAGACCCAGCTTCCATCAACGTCAAGGGCTTACAAAGCCCACGGCGCTGTGGAGGTCGGCATTCCCCATGCTGGCAATAGGTCCAGGGGCCCACCACCAGCACCACCAAAGGCAAACGGGAGGGGACGTCGCAACGCTTCGGCTACTACCAATTTGCCGGTAGCGTCTAGGGCATTCAGAGCCCGGCAACAAATCGGGAGAAGTAGGTCAAGAACCGGCAGAAAGCCAGATCTACCACCAAAATTGAAGGCTCCTCGTTCTGCTGCGGTTGTTCTCACTATCTCCAAAGATGGTGGGAGCCTCTCGTATGCAGAGGCGATCAGAAGGGCGAAGGCGCAGATCAACCTCCAAGAGATAGGCGTCGATGGTCTTCGGTTCCGGCGCGCGATCACGGGGGCTGCGATTCTCCAGATCCCTGGGTCCCTGGCGACGAGCGGCCCTAAAGCGGACGCTTTAGCAGCCAAGCTGAAGGCTATCTATACAGAAGAGGAAGTGAAGGTTGCAAGACCAGTGAAAATGGCGGACATCAAAGTCTTCGGTCTTGATGACTCTGTCACAAAAGATGAGATAAGAGCAGCCATAGCCACAAAGACGGGTTGTCCGGCTGACCAAATTAAAGTCGGGGAACCCCGTGCCGATAGAGTAGGCCTCTTTACAGCCTGGGCACGGGTTCCCGTAAACGCTGCAAAGGCCCTCCAACAAGGTCGGCTCCTAATAGGATGGATGTCGGCCAAGGTTCTTGTGTCGATTCCGAAGGACCTGCAGTGCTACCGTTGTCGTCGCACGGGACACGTAGCGAGCAGATGTCCTGAAGAAGTTGATAGGAGCGGCCTCTGCCGAAAGTGCGGTTCTGTAGAGCACAGAGCGGCCGAGTGCTCCTCGGTGCCTCACTGCCCTGTCTGCGCAGAGCAAAAGAGGAAGGCTGACCACAGCCTGGGTAGCCTGCGCTGTATGGCGCCCAAGGTTAGGGTGACACGAAGGCAAGCAGTCCAGAAGACCCGCCAAGCGCCTACAAAGGAGGGCGAAGCTATGGAGACTTCAGGGATCGTGGGACAGTAATGGATCACGCCCTGAAAGTCCTCCAAGCCAACGTCAACCACTGCGCTGGAGCCCAGGACCTTTTAGTCCAATCTCTGGCACAGTGGCATATCAACGTCGCGGTCATATCGGAGCCTTACCGAATATCAGACAGGAGTGACTGGGTAGGAGACAGCACTAATTCCGTCGCCATCGTCACTAACACCTGTGACACCCCAGTCACTTCCTCAATATCCAAGAATGGCTGCGTCGGTATCAGAATAGGCGCTATTTGTATTGTTGGTGTATATTTCTCGCCAAACCGCACCCTGGCGGAGTTCGAGGAGTTCCTGAACGAGGTTGATGTTGTCATCCGCTGGAGCAGGCCTTTCGGCCTGATTGTTGCGGGCGACTTCAATGCCAAGTCGCGGGCGTGGGGTTCATCAGTCACGGACCCTCGCGGCGTTGCGTTGCTGGAATGGGCAGCGGCACATGACCTGTCGCCGTTAAACCGGGGTTCCGAGTTCACGTGTGTGCGCATGGGCGGAGGTTCTGTGATAGACATCACGTTCGCGGAATCCTCTGTCGCGCCGCGTGTTCAAGGCTGGGAGGTACTGACCGAGGTCGAGACCCTGTCAGATCACCGCTACATTCGGTTTCAGGTCCTCCCCTCGGCAGATGCTCGGTCCGGCCAGTCCCCGGTTCATCGAACTCCGCCGGAGATCGGCCCCAAATGGGCCCTTAAGTCCCTTGTGCAGGAGGAGTTAGAGATTGCTGCGATAGTGGCGGCTTGGTCACGGCCAAGTCTCGCAAATAGCGAGGACCAGGCGACTTGGCTGGGCAAGACGCTTGGGCAGTTGTCCGACTGCTCCATGCGCCGATCCAGGGCCATGAATAACAACAGAAGTGTGCATTGGTGGAATGACGCCCTGGCGCAGCTGCGTGGTGACTGCGTCAGAGCAAGAAGGCGATACAGTCACTACCGCAGAAGGGCCAACATAAATATCGATCCAGCGGAAGAACAGCGTCTTTACACGCTGTTCAGAGAGGCGCAGACCCGCCTCAAAAAGGAAATCTCCTCTGCCAAGGAGAAGTCGTGGCGGGACTTTGTCGACACCTTAGAAGAGGACCCCTGGGGACGCCCGTACAAGCTCATCATGAGCAAACTACGGCCCCGAGGTCCTCCCCTCTCCACCACCCTGGACCCAAGTTTCTTGCGGTCTACGGTCTCGGTACTTTTTCCGCGAGTCCCGTCCACCGTACTGGACATTCCAGAGGTACCAGCAGCGACAGAGTCACCTTCTCGGCCTTTTACACCGGAGGTGACCATCTCGGAACTAGAGGGAGCACTGGCGAAACTGCGACGCAAGAAGGCGGCCCCTGGCCCAGATGGAACGCACGGAAGGGTGCTGTCGCTCGCGCTGCAGTACGGACTCGACCAGACATTCCTGGACCTGACGAGCAGATGTTTGGACGAGGGGAGCTTCCCCGATATATGGAAGACGGGCATGTTGGTACTTCTGCGGAAGCCTGGGAAGCCGGAAGACTCTCCGTCAGCCTACCGGCCCATCGTGCTGTTGAATGAGGCTGGCAAGTTATTCGAAAGAATGATTGCCGGTCGCATCAACGCGCACCTCACCACACAAGGACCGGACCTGGCTGATGCGCAGTACGGCTTTAGACGCCAGCGCTCGACAGTGGACGCCATAGCGCACTTGCGCAGAGTATCTGAGGAGACGACATGCCGGGGTGGGGTGGTAGTGGCTGTGTCTATCGATATAGCCAACGCCTTCAACACCCTGCCCTGGAGCACCATAATGGAGGGACTTGCATTACACAAGGTCCCGCAATACCTGAGAGCCGTTGTCGCGGACTATTTACGCGGAAGACGGATTTTGTTCCCAACACAGGAGGGCTGGTCCAGCCATGAAGTGTCGTGCGGGGTGCCACAGGGGTCGGTCCTTGGGCCGCTCCTGTGGAATCTCGGCTACGATACGGTGCTACGGTCGGCGTTATTGAGGGGTGTCCTGCTTTTGGGGTACGCCGACGACACGCTGATCGTGGCATCCGGGTCAGATCTGCGAGAAGCTAAAATTAGAGCAACGGCTTCGGTCGCTCAGCTTGTAGCAAAAATTAGGAAATTAGGTTTAAGTGTCGCTCTAGACAAATGCGAGGCCATCGCATTTCTACCTAAAGGCCGTGCACCCAGAGGATCTGTCATCACGGTTGGAGGAGCAAGGATTGAAATAGGCGCAACAATGAAATACTTGGGGCTGACGCTGGACTCTAAGTGGTCCTTTACACCACACTGTACAGCGTTAGTCCCAAAACTAGACGCCACCGCTGCGGCCCTAGCGAGGGTAATGCCCAATATCGGCGGGCCCAGCGAGAGTAGACGCCGTCTTTTCGCGGGTGTCTTGAAGAGTAAGGCCCTCTACGGATGCCCGATCTGGGCAGAGGAGGCGAACGGGATCAGTGCAAATAGGGCGATCCTGAGAAGAGCCCAGCGAAAGATCGCAATCAGAACGGCTCGAGCTTACAGGACGGTTTCTTTTGATGCCGCCTGCGCGCTCACTAGACTGCTACCCTGGCGGCATGCTGCAAGGGCTCTCTCGAGCGTCTACTGGAAGAGAACTAGGGCCAGAACATCAGGCTCTGAGCCTGAACCAGACGTAGTAAGGTCGTGGAGGTCGGAAGCGGAAGATTCCGCACTCGAAAATTGGGCTGTAGAGATAGGGGAGGCCAGGGCTGGGCGTTGGACGCTTGACGCTTTGGGCCCTCATTTGCAGGAGTGGACGAGGAGGAGGAGCGGACACCTCTCCTACTGGTTAGTGCAGATACTTTCGGGGCACGGTTGTTTCGGGAGGTATCTGTGCAACACGGCCGGCAGGGAGGAGACCACGTCCTGCCACCATTGTGGTTCGGCCAATGACGACGCTCGCCACACCCTCTTCGAGTGCCCAGCCTGGGCGCTCGAGAGGAGCTCTTTATACGATGTCGTTGGTCGGATTCAAGACTTGAGGGGAATGGTCGAGCAGATGCTCCAAAACGAAGAGAAATGGCAGGCTGTTGTCACCTTCGCATCTCAAGTAATGAGCAAGAAGGAGGAGGCGGAACGGAAACGCGAGATGGATCCGCGTTCCGCCCCCGCGAGGCAACGCAGACGGAGAAGACGACGCTTTCAAGCGTCGACACTGGGATAGGGAATAGGGTCTATTTACTTATTTATTATTATTTACTTTTTGTTAGCAGGCATGGGCACTATTGTGCCCTGTCTTGCGCTCAGTTGTTTTTATACACCTGTTGTAATTTTTCTTTTGTTTATTCATTGTTTAAACGAAATTGATGGCTATGTCGTCGCGCAATAGCGCCGGGGTGCTTTCCCTTCTCGGGGGTACCCCAAAAACGAAGTGCTGCGCGCCGAGGTAGGGTGCTAAGCAGCAGCCGCAGCGACATCCCGGGTAATGTAAATCGATACCGGGTCGCCGCTGATGCGGTTATTCTGGGCATCGGTGGTTATTTTAGTGGATAGTGGCCTCTTTGCGCTACAGCATTGAACTGCGCTAGGGGCTGAACTCCACACTCTCCCGCGCCTTGCACGCCCGCGCGGGGGGTTAGCTGGATAAAGAATCAGTTTTTTCCACCGTTAAAAAAAAAAAAAAAAAAAAAGGTTAGGTTTCCCCCCCCATTGCGCGCTCACTAGACTGCTACCCTGGCGGCATGCTGCAAGGGCTCTCTCGAGCGTCTACTGGAAGAGAACTAGGGCCAGAACATCAGGCTCTGAGCCTGAACCAGACGTAGTAAGGTCGTGGAGGTCGGAAGCGGAAGATTCCGCACTCGAAAATTGGGCTGTAGAGATAGGGGAGGCCAGGGCTGGGCGTTGGACGCTTGACGCTTTGGGCCCTCATTTGCAGGAGTGGACGAGGAGGAGGAGCGGACACCTCTCCTACTGGTTAGTGCAGATACTTTCGGGGCACGGTTGTTTCGGGAGGTATCTGTGCAACACGGCCGGCAGGGAGGAGACCACGTCCTGCCACCATTGTGGTTCGGCCAATGACGACGCTCGCCACACCCTCTTCGAGTGCCCAGCCTGGGCGCTCGAGAGGAGCTCTTTATACGATGTCGTTGGTCGGATTCAAGACTTGAGGGGAATGGTCGAGCAGATGCTCCAAAACGAAGAGAAATGGCAGGCTGTTGTCACCTTCGCATCTCAAGTAATGAGCAAGAAGGAGGAGGCGGAACGGAAACGCGAGATGGATCCGTGTTCCGCCCCCGCGAGGCAACGCAGACGGAGAAGACGACGCTTTCAAGCGTCGACACTGGGATAGGGAATAGGGTCTATTTACTTATTTATTATTATTTACTTTTTGTTAGCAGGCATGGGCACTATTGTGCCCTGTCTTGCGCTCAGTTGTTTTTATACACCTGTTGTAATTTTTCTTTTGTTTATTCATTGTTTAAACGAAATTGATGGCTATGTCGTCGCGCAATAGCGCCGGGGTGCTTTCCCTTCTCGGGGGTACCCCAAAAACGAAGTGCTGCGCGCCGAGGTAGGGTGCTAAGCAGCAGCCGCAGCGACATCCCGGGTAATGTAAATCGATACCGGGTCGCCGCTGATGCGGTTATTCTGGGCATCGGTGGTTATTTTAGTGGATAGTGGCCTCTTTGCGCTACAGCATTGAACTGCGCTAGGGGCTGAACTCCACACTCTCCCGCGCCTTGCACGCCCGCGCGGGGGGTTAGCTGGATAAAGAATCAGTTTTTTTCCACCGTTAAAAAAAAAAAAAAAAAAAAAAAAAAAAAAGGTTTCCCCCCCCACCGCGGACGAAAATACCTGCGGATCCCTAGGCTTGTCGTGCCGGGGGGGGGCTCAGTACCTGGAGCGACCGTTGTATTACCGTCGCGAAGGGGAAGCGAATAAGGGATTGGCCGGCCTCCACTTTGGACGCCGGTCTGTATACAGGGCATCAGCGCTCAGCGGACGATCATTCCCGCGCGTCCCCTGCCAGCTGGAGTGATCGTTGATCGCGAAGGTGAGGCGAGGGACATAGGAGAGAGCTGCTCCATCCCATCTCGCAAGAGAAGGGAAGGACGCGGCAGCCGTCCATGACGGCCAAGGAGAACCGCGCGTCAACCGACGCGCGGCAGGCGCGGGCCTGGTGGTCGGTTAAGGCCACTGGCTGACACCACCACTCGGTCCATCATGCGCCGAGGTGGGGTCCTGGTGGTAAAAGTGGTGGGCGTGTTGCCATCGCACTGCGAGCTCAGCCCCCCACACTCCCCGCGCTATTCTCCGAATGCCCCGGCGCGGGGGCCTGTTATCGGGTATCACCAGGTTAGGTAAGGATCGGCCGGCCTCCACTTTGGACGCCGGTCTTGATATGGGGCATCAGCGCTCAGCGGACGATCTTTCCCGCACGTCCCTTGTCAGCTGGAGCGATCGTTGATCGCGAAGGTGAAGCAAAGGACATAGGAGAGCTGCACCTGATCGTCCCGAAAGGTTCGAGAAGGACGCGGCAGCCGTTTAATACGGTATAGGAGAGCCGTTTCATACGGTATGCGCGGGCCGTGTTGTGGGTTGTGGCCAAACGGCTGATACCATGGCCGGTCCAATACGCGCTGAGATGGGGTCCTGGTGGTTTTAGTGGGTATAGGCCGAACGCCTTTAGGCCGAGCCCCACACTCCCCGCGCTATTCTCCGAATGCCCCGGCGCGGGGGCCCGTAGTTGGGTTTCCCCAGGTGAAAAAAAAAAAAAAAAAGGTTAGGTTAGGTTCCCCCCCCACCGCGGACGAACATACCCGCGGGTCCCTAGGCTTGTCGTGCCGGGGGGGGCTCAGTACCTGGAGCGACCGTTGTATTACCGTCGCGAAGGGGAAGCGAATAAGGGATTGGCCGGCCTCCACTTTGGACGCCGGTCTGTATACAGGGCATCAGCGCTCAGCGGACGATCATTCCCGCGCGTCCCCTTCCAGCTGGAGCGATCGTTGATCGCAAAGGTGAGGCGAGGGACATAGGAGAGAGCTGCTCCATCCCATCTCGCAAGAGTAGGGAAGGACGCGGCAGCCGTCCGTGACGGCCAAGGAGAACCGCGCGTCAACCGACGCGCGGCAGGCGCGGGCCTGGTGGTCGGTTAAGGCCACTGGCTGACACCACCACTCGGTCCATGATGCGCCGAGGTGGGGTCCTGGTGGTAAAAGTGGTGGGTGTGTTGCCATCGCACTGCGAGCTCAGACCCCCACACTCCCCGCGCTATTCTCCGAATGCCCCGGCGCGGGGGCCCGTTATCGGGTATCACCAGGATAGTTAAGGATCGGCCGGCCTCCACTTTGGACGCCGGTCTTGATATGGGGCATCAGCGCTCAGCGGACGATCTTTCCCGCACGTCCCTTGTCAGCTGGAGCGATCGTTGATCGCGAAGGTGAAGCAAAGGACATAGGAGAGCTGCACCTGATCGTCCCGAAAGGTTCGAGAAGGACGCGGCAGCCGTTTAATACGGTATAGGAGAGCCGTTTCATACGGTATGCGCGGGCCGTGTTGTGGGTTGTGGCCAAACGGCTGATACCATGGCCGGTCCAATACGCGCTGAGATGGGGTCCTGGTGGTTTTAGTGGGTATAGGCCGAACGCCTTTAGGCCGAGCCCCACACTCCCCGCGCTATTCTCCGAATGCCCCGGCGCGGGGGCCCGTAGTTGGGTTTCCCCAGGTGAAAAAAAAAAAAAAAAAGTGGTTAGGTTAGGTTAGGTTAGGTTAGGTTAGGTTAGGTTAGGTTAGGTTAGGTTAGGTTAGGTTAGGTTAGGTTAGGTTAGGTTAGGTTAGGTTAGGTTGCTGCAGTCGCAGCAGTCGCTTGTTGGGGTCCCGGAGCAATGACATCTCAGTACCCGGGCCCCGACATATAGCGAGTTGAATTGGGCCCTGGGGTTTTAGTGGGGTAGTGAGCCCTTTTCAGGGCTTGAGTCCCCACAGTACCCGTGCCAACAAAAATGCCCGGCACGGTGTCTGCGAAATGCATTTCCCCAGGAAAAAAAAAAAAAAAGGTTAGGTTAGGTTAGGTTAGGTTAGGTTAGGTTAGGTTAGGTTAGGTTAGGTTAGGTTAGGTTAGGTTAGGTTAGGTTAGGTTAGGTTAGGTTAGGTTAGGTTAGGTTAGGTTAGGTTAGGTTAGGTTAGGTTAGGTTAGGTTAGGTTAGGTTAGGTTAGGTTAGGTTAGGTTAGGTTAGGTTAGGTTAGGTTAGGTTAGGTTAGGTTAGGTTAGGTTAGGTTAGGTTAGGTTAGGTTAGGTTAGGTTAGGTTAGGTTAGGTTAGGTTAGGTTAGGTTAGGTTAGGTTAGGTTAGGTTAGGTTAGGTTAGGTTAGGTTAGGTTAGGTTAGGTTAGGTTAGGTTAGGTTAGGTTAGGTTAGGTTAGGTTAGGTTAGGTTAGGTTAGGTTAGGTTAGGTTAGGTTAGGTTAGGTTAGGTTAGGTTAGGTTAGGTTAGGTTAGGTTAGGTTAGGTTAGGTTAGGTTAGGTTAGGTTAGGTTAGGTTAGGTTAGGTTAGGTTAGGTTAGGTTAGGTTAGGTTAGGTTAGGTTAGGTTAGGTTAGGTTAGTTTTTTTTTTTTTTTTTTTTTTTTTTCCTACTTGGCCTACCCCCCGGACGAGGTCATCTCCGGGCCGTGGAATATCTGATTAGGGTTTGTTTCGGGAAAAATAAAACAAGTTCATCTTTATTGATATAGGTTGATACAAGATGTGCTTATCCTACTATAAGTTTTGTTAATTGGCATTGAAGCCGATTTTTACACAATCTAATCAAAATATAAAATTATTTTCGATAACTAATAATACAGTCATTGTTTGCTATTGTTACATTTTTGTCCATATTGTATAATTTTTCTACATAGTTCTTCCAACAACAATCTATGATCGTGGTGAGACACAAATTGGGGAAGAGTCTCTTTGGTGATGACTAGATTTGCCTCGTTCTCCAATACGTATCTCGCGGCTCCAAACACCTGACACTCCAACAACAGGTGTAGAGAGGTCTGATCCGTGATCCCGTCACAGGCGCATGTCGGGTCAGGTTTAAGATTAAACCTATTTAGGTAGCTAGAAAATGGTCCGTGGCCCGTCACCACCTGCACGAGTCCCGGATCAGGCCTCCTATATTTAACAAACCTATATGCTAAATCCACGTGTGGAAAGAAAAGTTTTGTTACAGATGCTTGTGTACCCTCAGCATATCTAGTCTGCCATATTTCTATTGAGTTTACACGAAGTTTTCGTTTAATATAGGACACTGGGCACCTATCATAGTGAGGTCTGGTTTTAAGTCGCAGTGCAGCCTCCCTGGCCAACTCATCCGCCCTCTCGTTGCCTTGAAGTCCGCAGTGCGCCTTGATCCAGTATAGCTTAACTATTTTCTTTTCCTTATCCGCTGTTGCGAGGTTCCGCCTAGTCTCCACGATTAAGGGGTGCAACGACTTCCCGCTTACTACTGACTCCAGCACCGACCTGGAGTCGGAGTAGATGGCGTGTTCTCGCTCATTGCTACCCATTATATGCCTTGTGGCTGCTGCCATAGCCAACGCCTCTGCTTGGAAAACCGTGCAGTACGACGAAAGCCTCAGTTTTTGGCATTTGGTTTCGGTTCCGTTCTTCCAACAGGAAAAAGCAGCACCGACCAAGTCCTCCATTTTGCTACCGTCGGTGAATATTTGTGCGACGGTTTCCGCGTTTGCCGTGAGCTCATCCTCCGTGGTTATCAGCCCAAATTGTAGTCGTGTTTCGTGAGCTGGATGGCCGATCATGCAGTATCTTTCCTTTTGTTCCATTTCGACTCCTTTCAGGTCGTCAGGTACTGCAAGACCTCTCTTTATCTCGTATAGTCTTGCATTCTCCTTTACACGGAGGTCGATTGGGAGCAGCCCCGCGAGCAGTATCACCGAGTTCAATGATGCGGTGCGGTATGCCCTACAAATTTTTGCCGCGAACCCTCGCTGGACAGAGTTGAGTCGCTTTTTAATATAGACCTTGTCCGCGGCGGACGCCCAAACGCTGGCCGCGTACAAAATGACCGGCTCCACCACCGCTACATATATCGTTCTCACTACCTCGGGGCCCAGTCCCCATCCGACCTTTGCTGCTTTTGCGACCTGTTTGTAGATACCGATAGCCTTTTTTGTCACTTGGTTCACATGTTGACTGAACGTGAGTTTGTTGTCGATCGTGACTCCAAGGATTTTTATGAAATCGGCTATCGGGATTGGGGTTCCGGCCATGGTCAATTTCGGTGTGTCATATTTGAGTTTCCTTGTAATGACCATAGCATTCGTTTTAGATGGTGCGAATCGCAATTTATTAATGGAACCCCAATCTTGCACGATGGCAAGTGCGGCGTTGGCTTGTCTTTCTGTTTCCAGTGCTGTATCATTAGTGAAGACCAGTACGACGTCGTCCGCGAATGCTTGGCAGTAGGTTCCTTGGCGAGTTAGCCGAGTCAGCAGTGGGTCGAGAAGAAGATTCCAAAGGGTTGGTCCTCCAATCGATCCTTGGACACAACCCTTATTTGTGGGTCTCTCCACCTGCGATCCTCCGTACAATAGGCGGACGCTGCGCGAGCTCAGATAACTATCCAAAAGGCGTCTCAGGTTGACGGGGCAAAGTTCTTGCGCAAGTCTGACCCTGATGGCTGGCCACCAGGCGTTATCAAAAGCCCCTTCGATGTCAAGGGAGACGACCGTCACGACTTTTTTGGCCGTTAGGCCCTGTCTAATATGGCCAAGAAGTACGTACAATGCGTCCTCCGTCGACCTCTGGGGCATAAAACCAAATTGATTTGGTGACAGCCTGGGGATCAGCCACCAGTTCAGACGCTTTATAATAACCTTTTCGACCACCTTGCCGAGGACAGGGAGAAGTCCTATGGGACGATACGATTTTGGGTTTTCGTAGTTGTCTTTATTCGGCTTCCTTAGGATGACTACTGTGGCCGTCTTCCACTGGGTAGGGAAGTAGCTCAGCAGCAGGCACCTATTCATTATTGCCAGGAACACTGTTGGGTTTGCATGGATGGCGTTTCCACATATATCCGCCGTGAGGCCATCGCCCCCGGGCGCCTTCTTGGGATTGAAGCTAGCAACGCTGTCATATAGTTCCTTCTCGGTAAATATTGGGTCATGCGTCTCATTTTGTGCCGAGATATTTATTTTTAGGGCTTTTTCTCTAATGGCAGCGTGCACTTCATTTTCTTCATCAATCCGGTCCTCGGGGTAAAAGGTCTCCGCCAGATACTCCGCAGATTCTTGGGGACTGAGAGATTTGCCATTTTTGGAGAGCGGTATGTCGGTTTGTCTCTGGGTGGTTCTTCTTATCACTCTGTATATGCCATCCCAGAGACTCTCTCTATCTTGTTTCTCGCAAAACTCCCTCCAACTCTCCAGCTTTGCTTTCTCCACTTCCTGTTGATATTGAAGCTTTGCGGAGAGATATGCATCGACTACCTTGGCTCTTCTTATCGGTGCCGCACAACGGATTCTTCTTTTTCTGCGTGCAAGCTCCTTCTTCAGGTTGCTAAGCGCGTCGTTCCACCAGGGCGGGGCAGCCACAGTGTTTTGTTTTTTAATTTTAGGTATAAGTGTTGTGCATGTTTCTGTAATGATTTGCGTGTAGTGTGTGACTGTATCTTCCAAATCTGATGTAGAGTGTATATTGTTTATGTGTTCGATAGTTATGTTACGCTCGGTAAGTAACTGACTGATTTTCAAACGAAAATTGGTCCAGTTCACTTTACGAGTGTTGTATACCCTAGTTGTGCCGACGATTTTCTTTGTTCTGCTTTTCTCTAAATATAGAGAAAAGGTGATTGCGTTATGATCTGAGCCGGTCACGTCATGATCTACTCTCCAGTCTTCAAGAAGGCCGAGGAGATCACGCGTGACGGCCGTGATGTCGACACAGCTAGTGTACCTTGTGTTGCCTCTGATAGTGTCGAACGTGGCTACCTCGCCCCGATTCACCACCTCTGCGGTCATGCAGTCCAAGGTCGCCTCCACCTCTTCTCCTCTCTCGTCACTTCGAACCCCCCCCCACCAGGGACTCCTTGCGTTTACATCTCCCCCTATGATGATTCTGTTTCGGAGGGTCTCGCCGATGTGCACCAGGTGATTAAGATACGGCCTGATGGGTTTCGGGTCGGGTTCGAAGTAGACAGATACCAGATGTACTGTACCAGTGGTCGTACGCAGGCCGATCACCGCTATGTTCGGCGTCGTCAGTTCCGGGTATTGCAGCACATCGATGACATCATCCAATACTACAATAGCAGCCTTGACAGGGCCCTCTGCGGCGCGCGTACATTGGTAAACCCTCGTACCTCGGTACTCCTTCATCCGTCCGATTGCACCGGTATACGGCTCCTGTACTATCAGTACAGAGACTCTCCTATCTCGCGCTACAATAATCAGCTCGTCGGTGGCAAGTGCCGCCCTCTGTAAGTTCGCCTGGATACATGTGATGACACTATTCTGGCCTGGGGCGCCCTTAGCAGTATGCCACCGGGATTCGAGCGAGCGCGTCCCATCTCCTGCGTACCGGGCAATCCTCGTCAAACGCGTTGTGCGGCTTGCCTTCCCCGTTCGATCTACGGCAGTTTATGCAAGACGGGGGCTCTCCAATGGCAAATTTGGGGCAATCTGCTTTGTGATGGAGTTCACCACAGTGGGAGCATGTGTCCTCAGTCTCAGTGCAATGCTTCCTGCCATGGCCGTAGCCAAGGCAACGCGAACACTGCATGAGCGGCGACTGGTCTGCGACGGTCACACGCTGGATGTCAATATGCACTTTCCCCTTTTCTGTAAGGATCTTCCACATTGGCGGAGAGACTTGCACTACTATATTACTTGTGTGCTCGTTTCTTGTCCTCCTTCGGTATCTAACCAGAACTCGGATGTCTTCTGGGCTAAGGTTTTTAAACAGATTTCTGTTCTGGTTAGACATCGAATGGACTATGTCCTCATCGGTATTAGTGGATAGAACATTTCGGAGCACTACCAGCGGGTCCTTCAATTTGGCCGTCTCGACTGTCAGTGTTGCCACAGACCCAATGCGATCTTTCACTTTTTCTAACTGTGTCGCGCTGGCGCATCCTATGACGACCTTTTGATCTCTGGCTTTTCGGATACGGTCAATATTAAGACCTGTATTCCTTGCGTCGATTGTTGTTCGAATGCGCTCGACTATTTCGCTGCTTGTGTCGCCCGGGTCTGTGGACTTGATAATAATGGAATGCATCCGCTCTGTGGTTGTTAGTGATGTGCCCCCTTGGGGCGCGGATACTTGAGGCGCTATCTGTTGTGAGCTCGCCACTACACTGGCATAAGTCTTCTCTATTTTCTCCTCTATCTTTTTCTCTCTCTCATCTGCTTTTCCTATCTGTTCCTCCATCATCAGCTTTATTTCCTTAATTTCTTTTGATTGCCTTTTACTCTCCCTCGTCCCCTCCTGACTCACATCACTGTTCTTTCTAATTTCCTCTTTCAATTCTTCTAACTTTTTTGCGTTTTCCTCCATTGCCTTTAATATTCCCTTCTCCATTTTCTTAAGCTGTTCCCCAAGCTTATCCGTCTTGAGGGGTTCCTGGGTGTTTGCTATATACACGGGTTGTTCCTCTTTTCTTTTCTCCTTTCCTTCCCTGTCCTGATTTTCCCCTTCGCGAACCAACTCGCACAGCCTCTTGACTGAGGTCGTTACAGCTGCCTTAATTTCGCCCTTTAGATTCCTCGCAGCATCAAGCTGCAGGAGCGCGCTCTGTTGAAGGGCTAATGCTTCTGTGGCCCTTGTCTTATAGATTCTGCCCCTTTTCCCACCCTCCCCAGCTTGCGTCATTGACGCCTCTATTTCTCCAATACTTTTTCTGACCACGGAGATAGAAGCGAGGGCGGGTGGCTGTACAGGGGCCGCATCCGGCTCACTCTCTCTCTCCGCGGGGCCTGGGGCGGTGGCTGGCATCTTAACTGGTGTTCGTATACCAAACATACCGTTCGTGTCCTATATATTGTAAGCTGAGGGCTCGTAGGCCGTAGGTCGTCAATATGATAAAATCAATTGTAAATACTTAAAGCTATAATCTATTCCCAAAAAGGTAATAAATTAATTAATATACATCGGTCATAAATTATTATAATAAAATTAAGGTATTAAGGTTCTAAAGGCGGTCAATTACTTATACTATACTAGGGTCTATCCCCAATAGGGTGATAGCCGTGTCGATTGTCACAATTTTTTATATAATAATAAATTTTTAAAACTTATACTAGAGTCTACTCCCAATAGGGTAGTAGCTGCGTCAAAATAATTTAAAATAGTCAGTGAAGCTTAACCTAAGGTCTACTCCCAAAAGGGTAGTAGCCGTGTCAATAACTTATATACTAATAAGGGATTTCCAAGAGGAAAAACCCCTGTCTCTTAAATCTAATGTCACAGTCTTTGTACCCTTCAGGAGCGGTGCGTCAATTTTAAGATATATAGCGCGCGATTGGGCCTCCTATCCTTCGCCGTTTATGTGTGTGTGTGTGTGTGAATGTGTGTGTGTGCCTTTGCACGTGTGCACCTCTTCGGGGGATTCGCTGCAATCAGCGGAGCCGAATGAGGTGCTACACTTGTATTTTTGAAAGTATTTTTGTATGTGTGTTTGTGTGTGTGCGTGTGTGTGTATGCGAATGACAAAGTGGGTGGCGGCAACCTGCTCCTCGTGTTATGAGGAGTTGATTGAGCCGTCACACTTATGTGTTTGTGTGTGAAACCGTGTTTTGTGTGTTTGTGTGTGTTATCTTTGTGTGTGTGTGCGTGAGGTGTGTGCAACAGTTCTCAATCAACTCCCCTTCTCACGGGGAGTCGATAGAGCTGTCACACGTGTATGTTCCTTGGGGTTGAAATTTTTCAGCCCCAGGGGGTGAGGTATTAGGGCGAGGGGGGGGGTCCAAGGTATGGTGCACGCGACACGTCCCTATAACCCTTTTCTTATGTGACTAAGCCGAAAATGATATTGTTTTTAATTTAGCGTGCACCGTTATAGCCAAAATTGATGTTACTCTAGTTTACTTACTATTTTTATTTCAATAATTTACAAAATAATTTTGAAAAATTTTTAAAACTGTTCCCGGTAGGGTTCGACCGGGCGGTCAAGGTCCAGTATACTATATAGTATACTGGATCCGACGTCAAAAACGCGCTAAGATGCACCGTTCCTGAGTTATCCCGCACTTTTCCCCCTTTTTCTTCCCGGACTCCTAGTACCGCCGGTATTGGTCGAATTTACTTGTGCGATATGTCAAAGTGACGGGCTCGTCGAGATCTATCTCGCGAGACCGTCCGCGGCGCAAAATACCGACGGGATCTCCGACCACGTGGCACGTGGTCAAGAGAAAAAAGTGTCCAGGAGCCTCAGTTTTAAAGGGAAAAATCTGGGACCGGTACCTTTTTGTAGATCTCCTCGCGGCGCGTCTAATGATGTAATTTCCAGATGATGTCGTCGATCTTCTTTTCTTGTTATTTGATTTTGAAGTCTTTTTATTTATTGTTTTTCAGTTTTTCAGTCGTTGTTTTCTTCCCTGACGAGATATCAGAGATATAAATACGTCATCGGAATCAGCTTCTTGCGGCGCTCCTGATGATATATTTGGTTTGTCCAGGGTCCACCGGGATCTGGTACCACGTGCCACGTGGTTATTTTTAGTTTTCTTTATATCTTCTTTATTTGTGGCGCCAAAAATCTGAGATGGGGCTTAAAAGATGCGTCTTGACGAGCTGTATTTAAATATATGTAAAAACTTGTATGTTACAGATCTTGTTTCGACGCCGCACTCACTTTTGTTTCAAATTTTTTGTGTTTTTACAGTTTTTAACCAAATTTAGGCACTTTTTCACACTTTCTCACTTCGAGTTTGGTATTTTCAGATTCGCCGCACTGAGATGCACACGATGATATACTTTGTTTTTTGATGTCGCAAGAAAAACCTATTTTTAGGAATTTTTAATTACGTAGCGATTTCGTTTCAATGCTACCGCGACCGCGGTTCAACTGCGACTGGTTAGGTTAGGTTAGGTTAGGTTAGGTTAGGTTAGGTTAGGTTAGGTTAGGTTAGGTTAGGTTAGGTTAGGTTAGGTTAGGTTAGGTTAGGTTAGGTTAGGTTAGGTTAGGTTAGGTTAGGTTAGGTTAGGTTAGGTTAGGTTAGGTTAGGTTAGGTTAGGTTAGGTTAGGTTAGGTTAGGTTAGGTTAGGTTAGGTTAGGTTAGGTTAGGTTAGGTTAGGTTAGGTTAGGTTAGGTTAGGTTAGGTTAGGTTAGGTTAGGTTAGGTTAGGTTAGGTTAGGTTAGGTTAGGTTAGGTTAGGTTAGGTTAGGTTAGGTTAGGTTAGGTTAGGTTAGGTTAGGTTAGGTTAGGTTAGGTTAGGTTAGGTTAGGTTAGGTTAGGTTAGGTTAGGTTAGGTTAGGTTAGGTTAGGTTAGGTTAGGTTAGGTTAGGTTAGGTTAGGTTAGGTTAGGTTAGGTTAGGTTAGGTTAGGTTTTTTTTTTTTTTTTTTTTTTTTTTTGTTAATTGCTAGTAGGCCTACCTCCCCGGCGACTCACGCCCCGGGGCCGAGGAAGCTAAGCTATGAAATAATTTTTTCATGGGTGAACTTTATTGTAAATAAAAAATGTATAAAGGTGGGTGAGGTGGCTGAGAGTCGGCTTCGCTATCGGATACGATCAACCTTCTCTGAGCCACCTGCATAGAGTCCGCGTCGTTACAATTTACTGAGTTTTTCATTGTTATTGCGGTTGATAATATTAGTGAGAAAATCTTAAAAATAGTTTACAATATGTTGATAAAATTACAGATTAGAAAAGAGTTACAATTTAAAACTAAAATTATTACAAGTTGAGTAGGGTAACTAATTATATAAATTTACAAAAAAAGGAGAACAATATAGTTATATACACATTAGTAGCTTCGGCTAGTGGCTGTGAGTGCGGTTGGGGCGGTTGAGGATCAGTCATGCTATTAGATACAATTTCTTCCTCTCAACCGCTCCATACAGCACCGTGATTAAAATGGAGAGGAGTACAAAAAGCTCTTACATACAGAACTTAATAATTTAAACTCCTAGCCTAGAGGTTTAGCCGCAGTTGTGGTGGTTGAGGGTCGGTCATGCTATTTGATACAATCCCTTCCGCTCAACCACCAGCGACGTAACCATGATTGAATTAAAATAAAAATAGTGAACTATAATGAACATAAGATGTGCGATAAATGATTGTACAAAAATGGAAAAGTTATAAAATTGGAATTATGGTAAAACAATTAAGAGTATTAATAAGTTACAATAAAAACATGTGTCAATTAATGTAAAACAAAGACAGCAATATGCGTAGTTATACTTAGTGAAAATAATAAAAGTGACAATAGTACGATTACAAATTATATAAAACATTACAAAAAAAAAGGAGAACAATATAGTTTGTACAAATTAATAGCTTAAGCTAGTGATTGTGGGTGCGGTTGGGGCGGTTGAGGATCAGTCATGCTATTTGATACAATTTCTTCCTCTCAACCGCTCCATACCGCACCGTGATTAAAATGGAGAGGAGTACAAAAAGCTCTTACATAAAGAACTTAATAATTTAAACTCCTAGCCTATAGGTTTAGCCGCTGTTGTGGTGGTTGAGGGTCGGTCATGCTATTTGATACAATCCCTTCCGCTCAGCCACCAGCGACGTAACCATGATTGAATTAAAATAAAAATAATGAACTATAAGTGAACATAAGATATGCAATATGATAGTACAAAAAAAATGGAAAAGTTGTAATATTGGAATTATAATAAAATAATTAGAGGTATTAATAAGTGACAATAAAAACATATGTCAATTAATGTAAAACAACGAAAACAAAATGCGTAGTTATACTTAATAAAAAAAAATTAATAGAAGTGGCAATAGTGCGATAATAAATTCAGCATTGAGTATATACTGATAAATTAAGTGCAGTAAGCTGAGTATTACAGTGACTCTGTAATAATGTAAAATAAGCATATGAATTATGTTAAACGTTGATAGGTCACGGCCGTGAGCACATTTGACAGGTCAAGGTATTTACATATGTGAATAAAATATAATTACATTTAAAATTAACATTGAAGGTAAAAGTATAAGTGTAAAATTTAAAAGTTTAAAGATGTAAATAAAACTTAGAGTTTAAAGGCGATAAATGAAGTTGAAGTTTGAAGTTTGAAGTTTCACAGGTAAGGTGGATGGTAGCCTAGAGTTATGTTGTTTAATTGAAATTATGTGGAGTGTATACAGTGAGTTGATGTGTTTATTAAGGGAAGGAGGGGATGAAGAGGTAGCAGGTGTGTTGAAATGAACCATGTATGTGGTTTAGTGTGTTGTGTTATTGAGCGTATTTGTTGTTATAAGTGTTTAATATTGAAATATGTGTATTGGCCATATGTGTAAAAGGAGGCTCCCCAAGAGCCTGTGTCGCGCATTGAGATCATAATCAACTACAGTGTCTGAGCGAGTGTGAACTTGTATGAAATGTGAAAAGTGTAGTATGTATTGTGTGGAGAGGTTTCCTGTTGGCAGTGAAACCTGATATAAAGTGTTGTTGGTGAGAGTAAATGATGTTAGACGTAGTTGACTTTGGCCTCAACGCGGGCACGCATAGCTCGAACCTTGGGGCAGCGCTCAGAGTCGGCACGGTGTTGAGTGTCTGTGTTGGTCTTGTGTACTGTGTTATGTGTTGAGCAGTTAGTGCATGTAAGTGTTGGCTCCTTGCATTCAGCCGTAGGATGTTTTGCTGAGCACTTGGCGCATGTGGGTGTGTTGTTAGGGCAACGGCTCTTAGTGTGGCCAAAGTTTAGGCAATTTTGACATTGCCTAAACGGTGAGAAGTTGCTGCAATGCACGCGTTGCATGCCTATGTTCACTCTGCCTAGGTCGGCGAACGCTTTCCAGGCAGAGGGTGTGGTGTTCAAGACTGTGTTGTATAGTGTGGTGTTGCGATTGTTAGCTAGGAATTTAATTGTGAAGGTGTGGTTTGATAGTGTAGGGTTCTGGTCTTTGATAGTGTCGATGAGTTCGAACTCCGGTGTGTTTTTAGAGATTCCCTTGATGATAATCATCGGGTTGAGGCGCTTCTCCTCTTGTGCCTTGATTGTGTTATTGGTTTGTAGTTTTGTGAGTGTGTGAGTTTTTTGTTCTTCGGTTTCGAAGACCATCTTAACTTTGTTGTTAGAAAGGGGTGTGATTCTAAGGGGTGCGTACCCGCCCCGACGGAAATCAACAGTTTTGCTAACTTGAGTTAAAAGCCTTTCAGTGGTGTCGAGACCCTCTCCCGATACGACGATGGAGGGGCCTGTGGGTTTGGGTGTAGCAGCGGCGGCGGCGTATGTGTTGCTTTTGTGTGTGGTGTAGTGTAGTGGAGGGTCTGAGGGTGTAGGTTTTGGTTGAGATTTTAGCTGCTTTGTAAAGGCACTCAAAGCCTTGTTCGATTCCTCAAGCAGTTTAGTGTGTAGGTCTATTTTGTTGATGAGCGTTGTGGTATTGGCGTTGATCTCGGTGTTTGTGTTATCTGCTTTGGGTGAGGGGGGTTTGATGGGGGCGGTGGAGGGATCGAGGATCGCAACGACCCCGAAAAGGCCGTCGATTGCCTCCGTGATCGCTACTTTAATCTCGGTTTTGAGATTGCGCGATGAAGAGAGCGCATTGATCGCCCTACGCCGAAGATCCCTTGCCAACTCCATGTGAGTCGACTCCGCAGGTAGACTGGAGCGAGCAAAGGCGGGACTCAAAGAGTTCACTATGTTCCGCCTTGCAGTAGGGTTGGAAGTTGTCGGCGGAGGGGTGTTGTTCAAAGAAGTTTTGGGGGGGGTTCGGGGAAGCATATTTTTAGGAGGGGGTGGTGCTGGGCTTAATCGCCTTTAAAAGCTGTTTAAAATGATACCAAACTCGAGGGGGTGGGGAGGGGGGGTTGAGATTTTAAGGGGGGGGGAGGAAAAATAAGTTTGGGGGGGTGAAGGGAGGGATTGTGATCGACTGTGTGGCTGTATTAGTGTTGGCCTTAAAAAGGCGGTTCGAATGAGCCCAAGCTCGATATGTTTCTGATTGAATGAGTGTGGTGTTGGAGACGAGGCTGGTAATCCGCCTTACCTGTTACTTCCGCACTGGATATCTTCTAAGCCGCTGCACTGCAGAAGCTGGTGTTTGGTATCACCTAGTAGGCCGCGAAGAGGTCTACCAGATGGTGGTGGTGATGAGGCAGTTCCTGGTGATCACCAGGAATTTTGATTCCTGGTGGAGCTGGTGATGCAGGTTGATGCGAGGAGAAGGTCTGGCCGGTAAACGATGACTTTTGCTGATATGTAAGTGTGAAGATTAGGATTCTAGGTGAGCTGGCTCCCTAGGAAACCCTGGAGTAAAGGCGGAAACTGCTGATATTTCAGGAACCGCTCAACGGAGAATGATGATCCTGGTGTCGCCTGATGCGTCAGACGACGCCGGTGCTGCTATGATGACGTTAGTGAAAATTGTGCGTTGTTCCGAGGGCGTTTAAACGCAAAAACCAGGTTTTCGCAGATTTGAGGGGCACACGGTGCTCCGATTTTCGAAATTGATGTGTCAAGTGATAGCTCTCAGCTTTTCCGATAATCCTGTGCAGGTTTTGTAATTATAAAGTGAAGCGCCGCGATTGGGCGAGTAAAAAACGTGAAAAAGTTGGTTTTCAGCTCCTGAAAAATTGGGTTTCTGTCCGACTGAGATAAAATTAGTATTAAACGGTGCGCCTTGGTTCGCTCTACCGTTTGATGTATAAAAATGTATAAGTTTATATATATTGAAGGAGAAATTTGAAATTTAATATGGAAATATGAAAAAAAATCTATATCTTCTGAACTGCTGAACGGAAATTTGTGATTTTGATGTCAGAAGATGCGCCGAGAAAAGCCGGTTCTGATGGTATAATTGCCACTATTGTGGTGCGTTGGCTTGATGGGGTTCTAACGCAAAAACCGGTTTTCTGGTGATTTGAGGGTCTGATGATGCACCGATTCTCAAGTGTGATATGTCAAACGATAGCCCCTGAAGCGGCAAATAGCCCTGTATAATGATCTTGTCTGTAAGTAGAAGCGCCGTGATTTGGCGACTGAAAAACTGGTTTTCAGTCGCTGAAAAATCCAGTTTCAGCTGAATGTGACCGTGATTGGTATCAATCGATGCGCCTTGAAGAGATCTATCGTTTGATGTATAGAAACTGGGTGGTCGTAGATTTAAATAAAAAGTTATTGAGAATTTACCGCAGTTTTGGTCCTCAAATCCTCAATTCTTAATCCTTATCGACCCAAATAGGGTCGAAATGTGCGCAGCACTGTGTCCTATCACTTGGTAATCACTAAATAATTTTAACTTCACTAATACTATTTTTAAAATCGAAAAAACTGAAAATTTTAATGTTTTTGGTCCAAAAAAAATCGAAAAAGAAAATAATTTAATATGCACTTTACACTAAAAGGTAGAGCGGATTTTTCCGCATCTACTGATGTAAAAATTGTCACTGTCACTACACTAGAACTATTTTTAAAACTTTTAACAAACTTTGTGAGGGCGCGGAGCGACGTGGAGTCGACCGATTTTAATGGCGTTTGGACGCGGACTGGTTAGGTTAGGTTAGGTTAGGTTAGGTTAGGTTAGGTTAGGTTAGGTTAGGTTAGGTTAGGTTAGGTTAGGTTAGGTTAGGTTAGGTTAGGTTAGGTTAGGTTAGGTTAGGTTAGGTTAGGTTAGGTTAGGTTAGGTTAGGTTAGGTTAGGTTAGGTTAGGTTAGGTTAGGTTAGGTTAGGTTAGGTTAGGTTAGGTTAGGTTAGGTTAGGTTAGGTTAGGTTAGGTTAGGTTAGGTTAGGTTAGGTTAGGTTAGGTTAGGTTAGGTTAGGTTAGGTTAGGTTAGGTTAGGTTAGGTTAGGTTAGGTTAGGTTAGGTTAGGTTAGGTTAGGTTAGGTTAGGTTAGGTTAGGTTAGGTTAGGTTAGGTTAGGTTAGGTTAGGTTAGGTTAGGTTAGGTTAGGTTAGGTTAGGTTAGGTTAGGTTAGGTTAGGTTAGGTTAGGTTAGGTTAGGTTAGGTTAGGTTAGGTTAGGTTAGGTTAGGTTAGGTTAGGTTAGGTTAGGTTAGGTTAGGTTAGGTTAGGTTAGGTTAGGTTAGGTTAGGTTAGGTTAGGTTAGGTTAGGTTAGGTTAGGTTAGGTTAGGTTAGGTTAGGTTAGGTTAGGTTAGGTTAGGTTAGGTTAGGTTAGGTTAGGTTAGGTTAGGTTAGGTTAGGTTAGGTTAGGTTAGGTTAGGTTAGGTTAGGTTAGGTTAGGTTAGGTTAGGTTAGGTTAGGTTAGGTTAGGTTAGGTTAGGTTAGGTTAGGTTAGGTTAGGTTAGGTTAGGTTAGGTTAGGTTAGGTTAGGTTAGGTTAGGTTAGGTTAGGTTAGGTCCCCCCCCCCCGCGGACGAACTTACCCGCGGCTCCCTAGGCTTGTCGTGCCGGGGGGGGGCTCAGTACCTGGAACGATCGCTGTATGGGCAGCCATCGCGAAGGGGAAGCGAATAAGGGAGCGGCCGGCCTCCACTTTGGACGCCGGTCTAGGTATAAGCATCAGCGCTCAGCGGACGATCATTCCCGCACGTCCCTTGCCAGCTGGAGCGATCGTTGATCGCGAAGGTGAAGCAAGGGACACCGGAGGAGCTGCTCCATCCCATCTCGCAAGAGTAGGGAAGGACGCGGCAGCCGTCCATGACGGCCAAGGAGAACCGCGCGTCAACCGACGTGCGGCAGGCGCGGGCCTGGTGGTCGGTTAAGGCCACTGGCTGACACCACCACTCGGTCCATGATGCGCCGAGGTGGGGTCCTGGTGGTAAAAGTGGTGGGTGTGTTGCCATCGCACTGCGAGCTCAGACCCCCACACTCCCTGCGCTATTCTCCGAATGCCCCGGCGCGGGGGCCCGTTATCGGGTATCACCAGGATAGTTAAGGATCGGCCGGCCTCCACTTTGGACGCCGGTCTTGATATGGGGCATCAGCGCTCAGCGGACGATCTTTCCCGCACGTCCCTTGTCAGCTGGAGCGATCGTTGATCGCGAAGGTGAGGCAAAGGACATAGGAGAGCTGCACCTGATCGTCCCGAAAGGTTCGAGAAGGACGCGGCAGCCGTTTAATACGGCATAGGAGAACCGTTTCATACGGTATGCGCGGGCCGTGTCGTGGGTTGTGGCCAAACGGCTGATACCATGGCCGGTCCAATACGCGCTGAGATGGGGTCCTGGTGGTTTTAGTGGGTATAGGCCGAACGCCTTTAGGCCGAGCCCCACACTCCCCGCGCTATTCTCCGAATGCCCCGGCGCGGGGGCCCGTAGTTGGGTTTCCCCAGGTTAAAAAAAAAAAAAAAAAAAAAAAAAAGGTTAGGTTAGGTTAGGTTAGGTTAGGTTAGGTTAGGTTAGGTTAGGTTAGGTTAGGTTAGGTTAGGTTAGGTTAGGTTTGGTTTTTTTTTTTTTTTTTTTTTTTTTTTTTTTTTTTAATTGAATCACCTAGTGGCCTACTCCACGGCACCGGGCAGGTCCGTGGCCGAGGAAGCTAATCGAAATTGTTCTCTTTATTAGTAAATTTGCATAGTAAACATATAACATAAAAATTTCTTTTACATTATAGTGAGTTGTGGTTCTGCATCGGATGGAGCTATTTGATACTCTGCTTTCCGATGCAGAACCGTACATAATAGTAATAAAGGAAATATAATCTAATTAACGAAATAAGATCTTAGTAAACATAAACTTAGTAAACATAAAGTTCTAAAACTAATTTGTGGGCTTATAACAGTTGTAGGTGGTAGAATAACAATAGTGTTGATGTCTTAATTTAATAGAAAAGTAACATTTTTGTTGGTAAATAAAGAACTTACAAAGAAAGAAAGAAAAGGCTTTTTACATAATCTTACATAAATAGGGAGTGATGGAATTTTACAAAATAGTGAAAAAGTTAACATAAGTAACATTCTTAAAATTAATGAGTAACACAAAAAAGTAGGATCTACGTGCCATTGAACGCCTTTAAATTAGTGATGATGTATTTAATGAATGTGTTGAATGATTTGGCTGATGATTCTTTTGTGATGATTTCTTCGATGTTGTATGGGTCAATGTTGATAAAGAGACATGTGTGTTCGTGTATTGATCTTTGAAGATCGAATCTGGGGCATTCACGAATGAGATGGATTAGATCCTGTATGGATGTATTGTTGCAGGGGCAGTGTGCGTTGTCAGTGATGTGAAATTTGTGTAGATATTCTTTGGCAAAAGAGTGGCCGGTGAGAAGTTGAGTCATTTCAAAGGATGTGGGAATGGCAAGGAAGAATGCTTGTATTTTGTTAAGATGTGGAAAGAGTTTCTTCGTGAATGCCCCAGTGGCCTCTTCAGTGTAGCGTGTTTGTGTAATGTGTTTTGTTTCCTGTTTTATTAGATGTTTAATATGTGATATGGGACATGAAATATAATCTGGTGACTTATGTAGTGATGCTGCTTTGTTGGCCGCTATGTCAGCTATTTCGTTGCCAAGTACTCCTGAGTGGCCTTTCACCCAGTAAAAGAAAATATGTGTGTCTGGTTTATTGTTAATGAGGTGTAAGGTGTGGTGAATGTCTGTGACTATAGGATGGGTATTTGTGTGTTGTTTAAGAGCGGCTAAAGCCGACTGTGAATCTGTGTGAATGATGGCATTTGTGATCTTTTTGGTGTATATGTAAAGTATGGCATGTTTAATAGCTGCCAGTTCTGCCTGAAAGACAGAGCTGGTGCTGTGTAATTTGATGTGTTTAGTATGAGTATGGGTATGGGTGAGTTCATTACGACTGGAGATTAAGGGCGGAGAGGGTGTGTATACGACAAACGCGGCGCCGGTAGAACCGTCGTCATGTTTACTGCCGTCTGTGTATATGTGAGTGTAGTTAGTGTGTTCTAATTCCTGGTATGTTTCATTTGTTAATGTTTTTATGGGTGTTCGAGCTGCAGGATGAAGTAAGTCCGAGAAGCGGACAGGTGTTTCAATTGGTATGTCGTTGGGTAGTCTCTTGGTGTGTCTATTGATGCGTGTGGTTTCAATCTCCGCCGCTTGTAGGAGTGTGAGGTCTAGTGGTGTGAGTCGTGCAAGTGCAATTGCTGCGTTGGAGGAGACAGTTCTGAAGGCCCTAATGGCCCTCAGAGCAAAGCCCCGTTGTAGACTGATGAGTTGTGAACGAACGGTTTTCTTAGTCGCTATGTGTCCCCAAACGCTGGAGGCATAAGTAATAATTGGTTCAATAACCATTGAATATATGGTGCGAATGTTTTCCGGGTGCGGGCCCCATGTGCAGCGTGTATATATTTGCAATTTTTTAAAAATGTTAAGCGCTTTTTGAATGGTGTGTTTAAGGTGATCATTGAAAAGAAGTTTTTTATCTATTACGACTCCAAGGTAAGTTATGTTTTTACTGAAATTGAGTGGGGTGTTGTCGAATGATATTTGAATATGCTCTGATTGAGGAGTGAATGCAATGAGTTGTGTTTTATTGGGGCCAAAGTTTAGTTTGACGCTTAGACCCCACAGACGAATGGCCTCTAAGGCTGTGTTAGTGAGTGTTTGTGTAGTGATGGGATCCTTTGCAGTGACGACCAATAGGACGTCATCTGCATAGGCCTGTATGTAACAATTAGTGGGTAAAGTGACATTGCTGAGGAGATCATTAATAATTAGGTTCCACAGAATCGGTCCGCATGCAGAACCCTGCACACATCCCTTTTCTGTGGGTTGTGTAATTGTAGTGTTCCCGAGTTGTAAAGTGACAGATCTCTGCGACAGATAACTGCGCAGAGTGTTATATAGGTTGGTTGGGCACTGAGCTTGCTTAAGTCCATTGAGTACCGCCGGCCACCAGGCGTTATCAAACGCCGCTTTGATGTCCAGCGACACGGCAATGGCTTGTTTCTTATTGCTTTTTGCTTTTTTAATAATGTCCAGGGCGGAGTGTATCGCTTGAATTGTGCCAGTTTGCTCGGTGAAGCCGAATTGCTTATCACTGAGAAGGCCAAGTTTATGAGCTTTATAAGTGATTCTTTTAGTGATTAGCTTTTCAAGGACTTTTCCGAACACGGGGATTAGACCAATGGGACGGTATGATGAGAGTGATGTGTAGTCTGTTTTATTGTGTTTAGGTATGACTTTGACTGTTGCCATTTTCCACGGAGTGGGGAAGTGGGCGGTCTCTATGCATCGGTTTAGTAGTTTAAGAAATAGGTCTGGATATAGTTTATTCGTTATTTGACAAATGTCGCTGGTAAGATGGTCATGACCAGGAGCTTTTTTATGACTTATGGATTCAATGGCGTCGGTGATTTCCTGTGAAGTGAAAGGTGGGTCGTCCGCCGTGTTCGGAGGTATATTGGTAGAGTTGGTAAGTAAGTGGTGTCGAGGTTCTGTGTTGGGCAGATTAGAGGGATAGAAATGGTTCAGTAGTGCTTGAGCTGTTTCAAGCTCAGTCCTAGTGTATGTGTTGTTTATGCGTAGTGTGCCAGGTTGTATGTTTGGGGTGGTGTTCTTGAGGAGGCGGTTGGTGACTGACCAAACGTCTTCCTTACCTTGGGAGTCGCAAAAGTCTCTGAAGCTTTGTGTGGAAGTTTGATGTATTAAAGTAGTGTATTTGTGTTTCGTGTCATTGTATTGGGCAATAAGTTCAGGTGAGGGTGAGTTATGACCTCTGGCAGAGCGACACAGCTTGTGATGAAGTCGGCGGCAATCGCTACTGAGTTCCTCAAGTTGGTCGTTCCACCAGGGCGGTTTGAGATTCTGTTTACCTTTGCGCATGGGGAATGCCTCTTTGCAAGCTTTGTTTATGGTTTCTGTTAAATTGATAATAAAGTTGTCTATTTCAATGGGTGAGAGATTACAAATATTTGTGTCGAGTATGTCTGAGTGCATGATATGTGTATGAAGGGAGTCTTTGAAGGATTGCCAGTTGGCGTTTTGTGTTTTATATAGAAATGTGCTGTTGGTGTGCGCTTTGGATATGTTATGTTGGGAATGATTGTAGGAGAAAGAGATAGGATTGTGTTGAGAATGCGGAAATAATCCGCTGTGTACAGTCCAATTGGTAATATTTTGTGCGCAATGAGTGGGTGTGATTGTGAGGTCTATGATTGAAGAGCGTATTTTACCATGAGTAATGGTTTCAAAAGTAGGTGTGTGTGTGTTGTTGTGAACAAACAGGTCATGTGTGAGTAGAAAGTCGGCGATGTCTTTGCCGCGACTGTTGTACCGAGCATGTATGCCGCTGCCCCAAAGTGGGTGCCAAGCATTGAGATCGCCCGCAATGAGGATGTTAGCGTGTGGATTGTGAGTCAGGAAATTATCTAGAACTTGAAGTGTGTGGTTTTTGTCATTGTCTGGTTCAATGTAAATGGAAATGAGAAATAAAGTGTCTGTGCTTGTGGTGACTGATACTATAACAATATTGTTGGTTGTGTGTTGTGTGAGTATGTGTGCATTGATATGTTGTGTGGTGATGATACAGGCCTTCGTGGGTCCATCACTGGTAGATTGGAACACCCGAAGGCCTGGTATGTGTGAAACGGTGTTGTTAGTGTTGTTATAAGGTTCTGAAATGAAAGCTATGTCTGTTTTAGTGTTTATGAAATTTAACTTAAATTCTTGAAGTGCAAGGCGAGATCTGTCAAGATTCGCTTGTGTGATATTAATTGTGTGCATGAGTGATGTTTATTAGTAGTTTATTTTGGCCTCAATGCGGGCTCTCATAGCTTTCACCTTTGGGCATTTCTCACTGTCGGCACGGTGGTTTACATTTGTTTTCGTATTAAATTGAGCGTTGTGCTCCTTGCAGTTTGCGCAGGTGTGTATGTTGTTTGTTTCTGTGTCTGTAGATTTGCATTCATTGGTGTCATGTAGGCCTGCGCATTTAGCGCAGGTGGGTGAAGTTGCAGGGCATCTGGTTCTTGTGTGTCCGAAGTTGAGACACCGCCGGCATTGTATGAACGGGGAGAAATTCGAACAGTGCACGTGTTGATAAGAAATTGCAACATGGCCAAGCTCAACAAACTTGTGCCAGGCGGAAGAGGAGGTGGTGAGAACAATGTTGTAGAGTTTGTCATTACGGTTGTTACGGCGAAATCTAATATTAAACTTTTCATTTGTGAGTTCGGGATTTTGATCCCGTATGGTTTCGATTAACTCTTCTTCTGGCACAGACTTACTTATGCCCTTCAAAATAATAAGTGGATCGAGCCTCTTCTCGCTTTCTGCTTTTAGTGAGGAGGATTTTTCCAACTGTTTAAGAGCATCCTTTTTATGTTCTTCAGCCATGAATGTTATTTTGAGCTTCCCTTTTGACAGGGAAGAAATTTTTAGGGGAGCGTATCCTCCCTGCCGGTAATTGATGCTCGTCCTGATCTTCTCCAGCATGGTCTGCGGTGATGTATCGGGACCACCGCTGACCACAATGGAGGGGCCAGATACGGGCTTGGGAGGTGAGGCTGCGATTTTGGCATATGAAGGTGTTTTTTCATTGGCTTGTGTGTTAAGTGATGCAGTAGTTTGTTTGTTTAATGAATTTATCTTGTTGGATATTTGTGTAATATTATTCTTGTTATCTTGTAGGAGTTTTGTATGAGCGTCTATTTTTGCCGAGAGGGCGTTAGCAACGGTGGTGAAGGCTGTGATGTCTGGTATGGGCTGAGGAGTAGGAATTGGCTCATGTTGGGGCAGTGGTTGTGATAGTGGGGTGGTGGGTGAGGTCGCCAGATCGTATAATCTTTGAATTGCCTTTTCGATAGTGACCTTAATTTCGGTCTTAAGATTCCGTGATGAGTTAAGGGCTTCCCTGGCTTTCTGAGACCACATCTTAGCCTCCGCGTGTGCTGTCATGTTAGAGTTGACTAAGCGCGAGGCTTTAGCCGCAGATCCAGACCCAGAGAGAGCCGCGGGAGAGAGGTCCGCAAGGAATTGACCCAGCGGTATGCGTTGTGGGGATACATGTTGTTGTTGATTAGTGTCAGAGGGTGGTTTAGTGGGACTAAGAGCCCGTGGTGTGTTAGGGGGTGTGCGTCTGATCATTGTTTTGGGTGTTCTTTCAGATGACAGAGAAAAATTATCGACTGATGTATATGGATGATTTGATAGTTTTGTTATAGTTGTGATTTGGTACTATCTGTGTAAGGGTGTTCGGTAAGTAAATGTATGATGTATGATATATCAAATTGATTGGCGAAATGAGCTCTATTTAAAGGTGTATGACACAATTACAAAAAATTTGAAAAAATAAGGTTAACAAGGATAATATTAATAATTTTAAAATTTTTCCAAAAACGTAATGTTTAGTAAACCGATTTTACAAGTAAATCTAGGTTTAAATTCTAATAGTTTTTATCTTAAAATGTACTTCTTAATGAATTCTATTCTATGTTATACTACACATAGGTGGTTAAAGGTCAGATATTTATTTATCAGCCTAGATATGAAAAGTTGCATGAAAAATGTACAACTTTTTGTTAGGAAAAGAAGAGAAAAATTTGAAAATGAGTATGTAAAATAATTAAAAGTTATTGTTATTATATATTAAAATGAGCGCCTGGGGGAGCTTTATATGTTGGAATATACAAATTAATTAAAAAAGATTGAAAATTAGAGTTATCAAAGATATTTATGTGAAAATTTTTAAAAATTTTTTAAAAATAGAAACCTTGCAAATCGGTTTAACTAAATGAAATAAGATAATCTTATGCCTGATTATATATTAAAAGATGCACCAAAGTGTGCTCTATCTGATGATATAAGATGTAACTAATGTTTTGGAGCAGAAGTGCCCATAAACAGTGTTTGATAGGAGTAAGTTGACAATTTTTATAAAAATTATTTTTAAAAGACGAATTTAAATAAGAAAAGATTTAAGTAAAATTTGTTATGATATACTGTTGTGTACCTCAGGCGGAGCTCTTTCGTTTGGTATGCTGATCTTCACTCCAGGTCTTGTGGGGCCAGGGTTATCCCCTGCGGAGTCGCTGGACCTTCCGGTAGACCGGTGATTCTGATGTCAGATGGTGAGTTTCCCTCGAAAGCGGTTCTCTTTAGAGAACAAAAATGACGTCAGATTTTCGATCCGGGGCTCCGTTTCGGCGCTAGGGCTTCGACAACTTTATCACGGAATGGCGTCGCCGGCCCTTTTTCCGGAGAAAATTCAGCAAAAATTGAATTTAGGAGATATAATTCTGTAATTTTCAGGATTAACTCTGCAATGGTGAATCTATCTTTTTATATAATAAAAAAGGTATGTCCTCGATCTGCTTTGAGAAATATAGGTGGGCAAAGTTTATGTGATTTGACAACTTTCTGCAAATGGCTTGTAGAAAATTTTCCAGAAGTTAGTTTAAAAAGAAAAGTATGTCGTCTTAATGAGCTCCGAACGGCGGTTCTTTTGATATATATCACTTCACTGTACACTTGTTATTTTCCAAGATAGCGACCACGTGGTCGCCACGTGGTTAAGAAGAAAAAGTTTAATAAGTTTGTGGAACTTGCACTTAAAAATCCAGTTTTTTACTCACATATACACTTCACGATGGCGGTTATTTTGGTACCAAAATAAGGGTATGTCGTAGATCTTATTTCGGAGCCGCACGCAAAAAACCAAAAAACATAACCTAATATTTCACTATTTTCGGTTTTTTGTATGGAAAAGTTCACAATTTTGCACAAAACACTTCAAGTTATATATCAAACGGTTCGCGGCACTGAGCTGAACACGATGATGTATAGCACTACTTGATTCGATTGAAAAAACCTATTTCTAGGATTTTCTAAAGACGGAGCGGTCCGTTTTCGATGCTTCCGCGGCGAAGGGAGACGTGCGACTGGTTAGGTTAGGTTAGGTTAGGTTAGGTTAGGTTAGGTTAGGTTAGGTTAGGTTAGGTTAGGTTAGGTTAGGTTAGGTTAGGTTAGGTTAGGTTAGGTTAGGTTAGGTTAGGTTAGGTTAGGTTAGGTTAGGTTAGGTTAGGTTAGGTTAGGTTAGGTTAGGTTAGGTTAGGTTAGGTTAGGTTAGGTTAGGTTAGGTTAGGTTAGGTTAGGTTAGGTTAGGTTAGGTTAGGTTAGGTTAGGTTAGGTTAGGTTAGGTTAGGTTAGGTTAGGTTAGGTTAGGTTAGGTTAGGTTAGGTTAGGTTAGGTTAGGTTAGGTTAGGTTAGGTTAGGTTAGGTTAGGTTAGGTTAGGTTAGGTTAGGTTAGGTTAGGTTAGGTTAGGTTAGGTTAGGTTAGGTTAGGTTAGGTTAGGTTAGGTTAGGTTAGGTTAGGTTAGGTTAGGTTAGGTTAGGTTAGGTTAGGTTAGGTTAGGTTAGGTTAGGTTAGGTTAGGTTAGGTTAGGTTAGGTTAGGTTAGGTTAGGTTAGGTTAGGTTAGGTTAGGTTAGGTTAGGTTAGGTTAGGTTAGGTTAGGTTAGGTTAGGTTAGGTTAGGTTAGGTTAGGTTAGGTTAGGTTAGGTTAGGTTAGGTTAGGTTTCGCGGGGCGCAGCGTACGATCGCCAATCGAATAGCCAGATGCTACAGAACGGTGTCGTGCGATGCGGCCTGCGTGTTGGCGGGCACTTTGCCGTGGGGCCTCGAGGCCCGGATGAGCGGTGCCCTCTATAGGATGAAGGTGGAGATGGGCACCGAAGAATGGAGTCAGTCTCAAGCGCAGATCAGACGTGAGGCTGACTCCATTCTTGAAGAGCAGTGGATGGAGTTCCTGCAGAATGCCACTGCGGGGACGAGTACCATCGGCGCCGTTCTTCCGGTCCTTAAGGACTGGAGGAAGCGGCGTCATGGTGCTATGTCATTTAGACTTGCGCAGCTGCTGTCCGGACACGGATGCTTCGGGCGGTACCTGCACAAGGTGGTTCGGAAAGAGCGGACTCCTCGGTGTCATCACTGTGACGATGACGCCGAGGAGGACGACGCGGAGCACACCCTCCTGAGGTGCGTGGCTTGGGAAAGACCCCGCCACGACCTCAGGATGGTGTTGGGTTCTGACCTCTCGCTGTCGAGCATGATAAAGGGCATGCTCGACGGCGAAGAGGCCTGGAGGGCGGCTTCCCTCTTCTGCGAAAAAGTAATGTCGCAGAAGGAGGAAGCCGAAAGGAAGCGAGAAAGAGAGTCTGGTAGCTCCCGAGTTGCCGCCCGCAGGACCAGAGGTTCTAATACTGGTCCAGGCGGGCGGCGGCGTAGAGGGGGAGTTGAATCTTTTTCAGGACGGACGAGGCAACAGAGGGCTGGCGGCACTCGGCGGTTGCCGGTGTTACGAGGTGGCACGCGCCGAGCTACGGGCCGTAGCTCAGGCGGCTCAACGCGGGGGCAGCAGCCTCACCGACGGGCCAGTGGAGAAGATGTGGGGCTGCGGGGGGGAACGATGGCTTCCCCTTTCCGCACTCAAGAGCGGGCGGGGGATGACCATGGAGACGGAGAGAGAGTCATTAACCCCCGCTGTCATGGAGGGGGTTAATGGCCCTCGTTTTCCCCGGCGTATTCGGTGTATATTAAATATGATCCCGGATACGTCATATGGGGCTCCGTGTGGGCCCTGGATGGTTTAGTTAGGGTAGGGGCCGAACGACTTTAGGCCGAGTCCCACACTCCCGCGCCACTGCACAGCCCAGGCGCGGGGTCGTAAAACGATTCCTCCAGGATAAAAAAAAAAAAAAAAAAAGGTTAGGTTAGGTTAGGTTAGGTTAGGTTAGGTTAGGTTAGGTTAGGTTAGGTTAGGTTAGGTTAGGTTAGGTTAGGTTAGGTTAGGTTAGGTTAGGTTAGGTTAGGTTAGGTTAGGTTAGGTTAGGTTAGGTTAGGTTAGGTTAGGTTAGGTTAGGTTAGGTTAGGTTAGGTTAGGTTAGGTTAGGTTAGGTTAGGTTAGGTTAGGTTAGGTTAGGTTAGGTTAGGTTAGGTTAGGTTAGGTTAGGTTAGGTTAGGTTAGGTTAGGTTAGGTTAGGTTAGGTTAGGTTAGGTTAGGTTAGGTTAGGTTAGGTTAGGTTAGGTTAGGTTAGGTTAGGTTAGGTTAGGTTAGGTTAGGTTAGGTTAGGTTAGGTTAGGTTAGGTTAGGTTAGGTTAGGTTAGGTTAGGTTAGGTTAGGTTAGGTTAGGTTAGGTTAGGTTAGGTTAGGTTAGGTTAGGTTAGGTTAGGTTAGGTTAGGTTAGGTTAGGTTAGGTTAGGTTAGGTTAGGTTAGGTTAGGTTAGGTTAGGTTAGGTTAGGTTAGGTTAGGTTAGGTTAGGTTAGGTTAGGTTAGGTTAGGTTAGGTTAGGTTAGGTTAGGTTAGGTTAGGTTAGGTTAGGTTAGGTTAGGTTAGGTTAGGTTAGGTTAGGTTAGGTTAGGTTAGGTTAGGTTAGGTTAGGTTAGGTTAGGTTAGGTTAGGTTAGGTTAGGTTAGGTTAGGTTAGGTTAGGTTAGGTTAGGTTAGGTTAGGTTAGGTTAGGTTAGGTTAGGTTAGGTTAGGTTAGGTTAG
>CAVNZL010000013.1:27500-40000 GCA_963693355.1 Pontia daplidice | reverse complement strand
AATTCACTATGTTCCGCCTTGCAGTAGGGTTGGAAGTTGTCGGCGGAGGGGTATTGTTCGAAGAAGTTTTAGGGGGGGTTCGGGGAAGCATATTTTAGGAGGGGGTGGTGCTGGGCTTAATCGCCTTCAAAAGCTGGTTAAAATGATACCAAACTCGAGGGGGTGGGGAGGGGGGGTTGAGATTTTAAGGGGGGGGGAAGGAAAAATCAGTTTGGGGGGTGAAGGGAGGGATTGTGATCGTCTGTGTAGCTGTATTAGTGTTGGCCTTAAAAAGGCGGTTCGAATGAGCCCAAGCTCGATATGTTTCTGATTGAATGAGTGTGGTGTTGGAGACGAGGCTGGTAATCCGCCTTACCTGTTGCTTCCGCACGGGATATCTTCAAAGCCGCTGCAATGCTGAAGCTGGTGTTTGGTATCGCCTAGTAGCCCGCGAAGAGCTCTACCAGATGGTGGTGGTGATGAGGCAGTTCCTGGTGATCACCAGGAATTTTGATTCCTGGTGGAGCTGGTGATGAAGGTTGATGCGAAGAGAAGGTCTAGTCCGTAAAAGATGATTTTTGCTGATATGGTTGTGTAAAAATTAGGTTTCTAGGTGAGCTGGTTCCCTAGGAAACCCTGGAGTAAAGGTGGAAACTGCTGGTATCTCAGGAACCGCACAACGGAGAATGATGATCCTGGTGTCGTCTGATGCGTCAGACGACGCCGGTGCTGCTGTGATGACTTGTGTAAAAGTTGTGCGTTGTTCCGAGGGCGTTTGAACGCAGAAACCAGTTTTTTGCGGATTTGAAGGGCGCTCGGTGTTCCGATTTTCAAAATTGATGTGTCAGGTGATAGCTCTAAGCTTTTCCGATAATCCTGTGCAGGTTTTGTAATTATAAAGTGAAGCGCCGCGATTGGGCGAGTAAAAAACGTGAAAAAGTTGGTTTTCAGCTCCTGAAAAATTGGGTTTCTGTCCGACTGAGATAAAATTAGTATTAGACGATGCGCCTTGGTTCGCTCTATCGTTTGAAGTATAAAAATGTATAAGTTTGCATATATTGAAGGAGAAATTTGAAATTTAATATGAAAATGTGAAAAAAAATCTATATCTTCTGAACTGCTGAACGGAAATTTGTGATTTTGATGTCAGAAGATGCGCCGAGAAAAGCCGGTTCTGATGGTATAATTGCCACTATTGTGGTGCGTTGGCTTGAGGGGGTTCAAACGCAAAAACCGGTTTTCTGGTGATTTGAGGGTCTGATGATGCACCGATTCTCAAGTGTGATATGTCAAACGATAGCCCCTGAAGCGGCGAATATCCCTGTATAATAATCTTGTCTGTAAGTAGAAGCGCCGTGATTTGGCGACTGAAAAACCAGTTTTCAGCCGCTGAAAAATCCAGTTTCAGTTGAATGTAACCGTGATTGGTATCAATCGATGCGCCTTGAGGAGATCTATCGTTTGATGTATAGAAACTGTGTGGTCGTAGATTTAAATAAAAAGTTATTGAGAATTTACCGCAGTTTTGGTCCCCAAATCCTCAATTCTTAATCCTTATCGACCCAAATAGGGTCGAAATGTGCGTAGCACTGTGTCCTATCACTTGGTATTCACTAAATAATTTTAACTTCACTAATACTATTTTTAAAATCGAAAAAACTGAAAATTTTAATGTTTTTGGTCCAAAAAAAAATCGAAAAAGAAAATAATTTAATATGCACTTTACACTAAAAGGTAGAGCGGATTTTTCCGCATCTACTGATATAAAAATTGTCACTGTCACTACACTAGAACTATTTTTAAAACTTTAAACAAACTTTGTGAGGGCGCGGAGCGACGTGGAGTCGACCGATTTTTATGGCGTTTGGACGCGGACTGGTTAGGTTAGGTTAGGTTAGGTTAGGTTAGGTTAGGTTAGGTTAGGTTAGGTTAGGTTAGGTTAGGTTAGGTTAGGTTAGGTTAGGTTAGGTTAGGTTAGGTTAGGTTAGGTTAGGTTAGGTTAGGTTAGGTTAGGTTAGGTTAGGTTAGGTTAGGTTAGGTTAGGTTAGGTTAGGTTAGGTTAGGTTAGGTTAGGTTAGGTTAGGTTAGGTTAGGTTTTTTTTTTTTTTTTTTTTTTTTTTTTTTTTTTTATTGCCCCCCGCCTACTTGGCCTACCTCCCCGGCGACTCACGCCCCGGGGCCGTGGAGCTACAATCCCCCCCCTGACTTATCGTCAGAGACCTTATGTATCTTTATTAAAATTAAAACCAATTACAAATTTTTAATCATGCAGTTCGCGTCTTACATACTATGCTTATTCTATTACTGGCTGTTTAATTAGATTTCTTAACAAAAATGTTTATTTCTTATTATATGTTTCCTATTGTCTATTTTGTAATATCTACTTGTTATTTTTCTTATTTATAGTTGGGGTTTCATTCCCCGTCGCTTTAATAATTCACTGTTTTACTTTTAGGTTTACAATGTTTACTTATGCTAATTTTTACTTAATTACTTATTCTTAATTATATGTTTCTTAGTGACTATTCTATGTTTCTATACATTTCTTTTAATCCTTATTCTACATATGTTTTTATTCATTACAGTGTTTGCTCATTTATTGGTTACAATATTTATTCTAGTTTACTTAATATTATGAGTTACTTAGATCTAGCTTAGTTATTTATATGTACATTACTTTATGTCAATATAGTATTTTTGTTTTTATTTTGTTTTAACACTCTATTTACAATTTTCTCTGCGTATTTTACAAATTCTGCTCTGATATCTGGGTTACTTATGGCTATACTTAATGTATCTATGTTAAGTTCAAAATTGGTGTTGGCCTCAAAATTGTATTTGTCATTCATGCTCATGGGGCACTCAAGAAGGCAGTGAACCACGCTCTCACTTGACTGACCGTCACATGGACATGTCGGCTCCTCCTTGCACTTAAATCTGTGTAAGTACTCTGAGAAGCCGCCATGTCCAGTGAGTACTTGTGTGATCTTGTGGGTCGGTCTGCCGTTCTTGAGCACTCCATGAGCGTGCTGCGGCGTCGGGAAGAAGAGTTTTGTGACAGATGCCGAGTCCGAATTCCGATATCGGTCACACCACTCCTCCACCGTTCTTCTTCTTATACATTTCTTCACAAATGATGTGGGGCATTTATCATAATGGGGTTTGGTCTTCAAGTGAAGTGCCGCCGCCTTTGCTGCTTCGTCCGCTGCTTCGTTGCCCGGTAGTCCGGCATGCGCCTTGACCCAGAATAACTTAATTTTCTTGCCGTCTTCTAAGATGTTTTTAATTTTGGTTCTCGCTTCGGTTGCCAATCTGTTATTGCTTTTTCCACCCGTGACTGCTTCTAAAGCAGATCGCGAGTCGCTTAAGATAGCTGTTGTCTCTTTTTTGAGTTTGATTGCTTCCTCCAATGCTGCATTTAATGCCAGTAGTTCTGCCTGATAGACAGAGCAGTGGTCGGCTAATTTTAGCTTCTTCCTCTTCGTTTCTTCACCGCTCTGTCCATCAGTAACTACATATGCTGCCCCTGTCTTATCGTCTATCTTGCTTCCATCGGTGTATATTTTTATATCGGCTGCAGCTTTGGTGAGGCTTTCCGTGTCGGTCAGTAGCTCAAATCCGATACTCAGGATTGCGGCTGGATGCGGGCTTTCGGTGTAAGGCACTCTCCTTTCGACTTCTGCGTCATTTAGGTCTTGAGATGTGCCATACCTTTTAGCGTGGTAGAGCTCCGCCGATTCTTGTATCCTGAGATCAAGAGGAAGTAGTCCTGCTAGTGTAAGTGCCGCTTCATATGAGACCGTTCTATATCCGCCTATGATTTTCTGGGCGAACTTCCTCTGAATATTCCTTAGCTGGCGCTGTACGCATTTCTTTTTGGTGGCTGGCGCCCAGGCAGCCGATGCGTACAGCATTATAGGTTCTATGGCTGCTGTGTAGATGGTCTTGGTGATGTCTGGATGTATGCCCCAGCTTGCTTTGGCTGCTTTGTCTATTCTTTTAAAAATGTCTATCGTCTTTTTTGTTATATTTTTTACGTGTAGGTTATATGTGAGCTTTTTGTCTATTGTGAGTCCGAGGATCTTTATTGACTCAGCCATTTCGATGTCGGTGTTTGCCATGCTTAATCTTGGGGCGTCAAATTTTCTTTTATTCGTGATTAGCATGGCCTTTGTTTTCTGTGGTGCAAACTTAAGTTTATTGTTTATTCCCCATTCGTATACCTTCGCTAGAGCTGGGTTGGCTTTCTCCTCTATTTCTCCTGCGGCTTCTCCTTCCACTAGCAGGACGATGTCGTCTGCGAAGGCTTGCGCTGTGATTCCCGAGTCTTGAAGTGTCTTGAGCAGTGGGTCCAGAAGGAGGTTCCACAAGAGTGGGCCTCCAACCGAACCCTGCACACAACCTTTCGTAGTCCACCTGGATGTTGTGTGGTTGGCATATCTTAGTTTTATTCTTCTTTCCGAGAGGTAGCTATCAATTACCCGACGTAGGTTTATCGGGCATCCCTCCTCCGATAATCTTACTCTAATGCGGGGCCACCACGCATTATCAAAAGCCCCCTCAATGTCTAATGATATAATGACGACAAGCCTTCTGTTCTTCAAGTGGGTCTGTATTTTGTTCGTTAGAGTATGGAGGGCATCCTCCGTACTCCTTTGCGGCATAAAGCCGTATTGGTTGGTACTTATTTTTGGCACTAGGTGCCATTTTAGTCTATTAATTATCATTTTTTCGAATATTTTGCCTAATACCGGCAGAAGGCCTATAGGTCTATAGGACTTAGCCTCCGCGTAGTTTTCTCTCGCAGGTTTCCTTAATATTATAACTGTAGCTTCTTTCCAGGCTTTTGGGAAGTATCCCAGGGTGAGGCATTTGTTTGCGATAGCTAAGTAGGTGTCAGGATCAGCCAGTATGGCTTCTTTGCAAATATCTGAAGTTAGTCCGTCACCTCCGGGTGCTTTCTTTGGGTTAAAGGTGTTGATGGTTGTGTAAAGTTCTTGTTTTGTGAATGCGGGGTCTAGGTTTTCTGTTTCTGATTCTATGTTGACTAAATCTGCTAGTTTTCTGGTTTCTTTGTGTTGTTCGTTTTCATTATCAGTGCTATCTGGGGGGTAGAAGGTGTCAGCTAGGTGTTCGGTTGATTCTAATAGACTTAGTATTTTGCCTCCCTTGTTCAGTGGTGTGTCTATCGTTTGTGATTTTGAGCGGTTCAGGACTCGATATATGCCATCCCACATTCCGTCTTTAGTCTGTTCTGTACAAAAGTTCCTCCAGCTATTCACCCTGGCCTCATCTGCTGCCTCCTCGTATGTGGTTTTTGCCTTTAGGTACAGCTCTATTGTCTCTGCCTTTCTGGCAGGTCTGGCACACCTAAACCTTCTTTTCTTCCTTACCACATCTTTTCTTAGTTCTTCCAAGCTATCATTCCACCACGGAGTCTTTTTCATACTTCTCTTCTTGATTTTAGGTATGTTGTTTTCGCATGCTTCAGTAACTACTCGGATATACTTTTCTACTGTCTCTTCTAAAGTGATTTTGTCGGCTATGCCCTCTAATTCTTGCTGGTTGTTAATCTTTTCCACTCGCAATTTACTAATTTCCTCACGAAACTTAGTCCATTGTGCTTTCTTAGTGTTGTATATCCTTGTAGTTCTTTTTATTTCCTCATCGGTGTTTTTGAGCTTTATACCAAATAGGATGGGGTTGTGGTCGGTACTGAGCTGTCCTCTTGCTACTCTCCAATCTTCAATCAGGTTGAAGGCATTCTGAGTGCATAGCGTTATATCTATGACACTCGAATACATCTTGTCACCTCTGGCTATTTCAAACGTTGGGGTGTTCCCGATGTTTAGTACTTGTAAGTTTTTAGCCTCTATCATGTGTTCAAACTCTTTACCACGTTTGTCCGATTTGTTGCTTCCCCACCAAATGTTTTTTGCGTTGCTATCTCCTCCTATAATTGCCCTATTGTTTTGTATGTGTTTGTCCAACTCAGTTAGGTAGGGAGCAATGGGGTGCGGTCTGGGTTCGAAGTAGAATGACGTGTATTGTATCTCCCATGCTCCCGTTCCTACTTTTATTGTGACTATGTTTGGGTTGGTAAGTTCTGGGATTGGTTCTACTTTTAATTTTTGGTCATAGACAACTATGCACGCCTTCACAGTAGTTTCTTTTTTATCACACTGATATGTTCTCGCTCCACTTGGGTTTATCATTTTCCCTGTTGCGCCTACATAGGGTTCTTGAATTAGGGCGATGGCGATCTTGTTCTTCTTTGCGTCGTTGGTTAATTCCGTGGTGGCTAGTGCTTTCTTTTGTAGGTTTACTTGTATGATTATGCATGTTTTGTCTATTGTGTCCGTTGGAGTTTTTTGTCGATTGTTTGTTGGAGGGCCCTTGTCTTAACACAGGTACGCATAACTGCGCCTGGCTACTACGTCCCATCTCCTTCTTGTAGAGCAGTCACTGTCAAAGGCGTTGTGCTGGTGCTCTTTTCCAGTTTCTTTGCAGTTTTTGCATTTCGGCGGATTTCCATTCTTGAAAGCTTCGCATTCCGTTTTCAAGTGCTCTCCACCGCAGTGACTGCACGAGTTATTTTCGGCCTGACAGTGCTTGCGACCATGTCCAAAGCCGAGGCAGCGCATGCATTGCATTAGCGGTGACTGGTCTTCTACCAGTACTCTTTGCAGGTCAATGTGGAGTTTACCTGCTTGCGTTAATGCTTGCCATACCTTCGGCGACACCTGCAGAACCACGTGAGACTCGTGCTGGTTTCTGGCTCGGCGGCGATATTTTTCAGCGATCCTGTACTCTTTCTCTTCGATGCCCGCGATTATGTTGCTGTTCTGTGTGCGTATGGCTTGCTTGATATCTTCTTCAGTGTTGTAGCTCAACAAGTTTTTTATTATAACAAGAGGGTCCTTGTTCTCGACGTCTTTAATCTCTAGATGTTCCCGTTTTCCTTTTAGTTTTTCCTTTATCTTATTCTTTTCCTCAATACTTTTGCAGCCAATGATTATCTTTCCGTCTTTTATCTTTCTGATTCTGTCCACCCTAATGCCTCCTTCTTTGGCGTTCACTACTTCTCTTACTCTGTTTAGTGTCTGGTCGCTTGTCTCTTGGTCGTTCGTAGGTGAGATAATCATTGAATGCACTTCTGCTCCTCTGTTTGCCATGCTGTACTGGCCTATCACTTCGTCCTTTTGTTCCCTCTTGTTTCCTGTAGCTACTACACTGGCATATGTAGCTTCCAGTTTCTGTTCAATCTTTTTGTCTCTTTCCTCGATTTTCTCCATTTGCTCGCCTATTTTCCCTACCATTCCCTTAATTGTGCTATTGTTTTCCTCCCTATCCTTGATGTACATTGCGCTGTGCTTGCTTACTCTTGTGCTTACTTCTTCTAGCTTCCTCGTGTTACTTTCCATCATTTTTTCTATCTTCTTTATTTTCTCTTCGATCCTTTTGTCTATACTTGTTTGCTCTGTTTGGCTAGAGGGTATGTTAGGTTGATCTTCTTTTTTGTTTTTCGCTAGGAGTTCTCCATCTCGCACTAGCTCATAAAGCCTTCTCACTGCAGACGTAACAGCGACTTTGATTTCGCCCTTGAGGTTTCTCGCCGCATCGAGTTGTAAAAGTGCGCTCTGCTGCAAAGCCGCTGCTTCCGTGATTCGTGATCTATAGATTTTTCCTTTCTTGCCTTCGGGTGTGGCGATCTCGGTTCCCGTTGCACTTTCTTGTGTGTCTGTAGGTGGAGCCGGGGTCGGTGCTTGTATAGGGAGCGACTCTCCTTCGGTCCTCCTATCAGAAGTGCTTGTAGATGGTGCAGGTTTATTTTTAGTAGGTGTTCGTAGGCCTAACATATTGGTGTAGGGTGGGGGGGGGTTGGACGAGGAGTGTGCGTAGCGCGTTAGAACCGCCTTAAAAAGCCGATTCAAACGACCCCAAACACGAGGGGGTGGGGAGGGGGGGTAAGATTTTACAGGGGGGGGAAGGGGATTTCAGTTTAGGGGGTGAAGGGTGGGTTTAGGAACGTTTGCACGTGCAGGATCGTGTAGGCCTTAAAATTCTGGTTTAGAAGAGCCCAAGCTCGACAGGTTTCTATGAGAACTTGTTCCCTGTTGGTGTTGGGGCTGATCCTCCGCCTTTTCTGATGTTTTGCAGTAGGATTGCTCCTGATCCACTGCTTCGAATGTCCTGGTGTTGGGTATTATCTAGAAGCCCCCTTCGAGCTCTATCCGATGGTGTTGGTGTTGGAGCTGGTGCTGGTGGTCACCAGGGATTCGAATTCCTGGTGGAGCCGATGATGATAGGTGATGGGGCTGTGAGGTCTGGTCCGGTGTAATAAAGAATTGCGAATCTGGTGGTGTTAAAATTAAGTTTCTGGATGGAGTGGTTCCTATGGAAACCCTGGATTAAATACTGGAACTGCTGATATCTCGATAACCGTTTGATGAAAAATGGAAATTTCGGTGTCGTCTGATGCGCCAGACGAAGGCGCTCCTTTTGGTGTAATGGGCGATGCTATGGTGTGTTGTCTTGTGTGCGTTATAACGCAAAAACTAGTTTTTACGTTGTTTGAGGGGTTATTTCAGTTCCGATTTTATTGATCTATATGTCTATTGATAGGGAATTGTATTCTGCGTTGTTCTCTGTATTCAAATTATTTGTATATAAACGGGCTGCGATTTCGCAGCTGAAAAACCTGAATTTCCAGTTTTTTGCTCCTGAAAAATCTATTTTCCATCCAAATCACACAATATGGGTGTCAAAAGATGCGCATTAAAGCGCTCTATCTTCTTGAATAATAATATGTATGACTTTGTATAATATATGTGAGTTATTTGAAAAATTTTGAAAAATTTAGAAAAAATTCGATATCTCTGAAACTACTTGCTGAAATTTAATGGAAATTATGTCATTAGATGCGCCTGGAAAAGCCGGTTCTAATGATGGTACTCACTTGTTCGTGGTGCGTTGCTTTCTAGGGGTTTGAACGCACGGACCGGTTTTCAGGTGTTTTCAGGTCTTTAATATTATCCAATTTTCAGGAGCAATACACCAAACGGTAGCTGTTGAAATTGCGCACCTTTCTATGTATAACTTGCTTGTATAAACTAAAGCGCCGTGTTTTAGCGACTGAAAAACAGGTTTTCAGCCGCTGAAAAATCCAATTTAAGTCGTATAAACTTGATATTAGGCTCAAACGACGCGCCTTGACGAGATCTGTCGTTTGGTGTATAGAAAAGGTATTGTCAAAGATCTATTTAAAAAGTTATTAAAAAATTAGTACTAAATTGTCCACCAAATCCTCAATTTTTGGTCCTTATCCACAAAAATATTGTCGAAACATGCACAACACTGTGTCCTGTCACTATGAAATCACTCCAGAATTTTAAAAGCACTATTACTATTTTTAAAAGAGAAAAAACTGAGATTTTAAAAGTTTTTGTTCGATAAAAAATATTAAATGAAAATTTACGAAAATGAACTTTACACTACACGAAAGAGCAGATTTTTCTGCGTCTTTTGATATATAAAACACTATTAAAACACAACCGGAACTATTTTTAAAACTTAATTCAAACTTTTTTCTAGGCGCGGAGCGACGTGAATTCGACCGTTTTCGACGGCGTTTGGACGCGGGGACTGTTAGGTTAGGTTAGGTTAGGTTAGGTTAGGTTAGGTTAGGTTAGGTTAGGTTAGGTTAGGTTAGGTTAGGTTAGGTTAGGTTAGGTTAGGTTAGGTTAGGTTAGGTTAGGTTAGGTTAGGTTAGGTTAGGTTAGGTTAGGTTAGGTTAGGTTAGGTTAGGTTAGGTTAGGTTAGGTTAGGTTAGGTTAGGTTAGGTTAGGTTAGGTTAGGTTAGGTTAGGTTAGGTTAGGTTAGGTTAGGTTAGGTTAGGTTAGGTTAGGTTAGGTTAGGTTAGGTTAGGTTAGGTTAGGTTAGGTTAGGTTAGGTTAGGTTAGGTTAGGTTAGGTTAGGTTAGGTTAGGTTAGGTTAGGTTAGGTTAGGTTAGGTTAGGTTAGGTTAGGTTAGGTTAGGTTAGGTTAGGTTAGGTTAGGTTAGGTTAGGTTAGGTTAGGTTAGGTTAGGTTAGGTTAGGTTAGGTTAGGTTAGGTTAGGTTAGGTTAGGTTAGGTTAGGTTAGGTTAGGTTAGGTTAGGTTAGGTTAGGTTAGGTTAGGTTAGGTTAGGTTAGGTTAGGTTAGGTTAGGTTAGGTTAGGTTAGGTTAGGTTAGGTTAGGTTAGGTTAGGTTAGGTTAGGTTAGGTTAGGTTAGGTTAGGTTAGGTTAGGTTAGGTTAGGTTAGGTTAGGTTAGGTTAGGTTAGGTTAGGTTAGGTTAGGTTAGGTTAGGTTAGGTTAGGTTAGGTTAGGTTAGGTTAGGTTAGGTTAGGTTAGGTTAGGTTAGGTTAGGTTAGGTTAGGTTAGGTTAGGTTAGGTTAGGTTAGGTTAGGTTAGGTTAGGTTAGGTTAGGTTAGGTTAGGTTAGGTTAGGTTAGGTTAGGTTAGGTTAGGTTAGGTTAGGTTAGGTTAGGTTAGGTTAGGTTAGGTTAGGTTAGGTTAGGTTAGGTTAGGTTAGGTTAGGTTAGGTTAGGTTAGGTTAGGTTAGGTTAGGTTAGGTTAGGTTAGGTTAGGTTAGGTTAGGTTAGGTTAGGTTAGGTTAGGTTAGGTTAGGTTAGGTTAGGTTAGGTTAGGTTAGGTTAGGTTAGGTTAGGTTAGGTTAGGTTAGGTTAGGTTAGGTTAGGTTAGGTTAGGTTAGGTTAGGTTAGGTTAGGTTAGGTTAGGTTAGGTTAGGTTAGGTTAGGTTAGGTTAGGTTAGGTTAGGTTAGGTTAGGTTAGGTTAGGTTAGGTTAGGTTAGGTTAGGTTAGGTTAGGTTAGGTTAGGTTAGGTTAGGTTAGGTTAGGTTAGGTTAGGTTAGGTTAGGTTAGGTTAGGTTAGGTTAGGTTAGGTTAGGTTAGGTTAGGTTAGGTTAGGTTAGGTTAGGTTAGGTTAGGTTAGGTTAGGTTAGGTTAGGTTAGGTTAGGTTAGGTTAGGTTAGGTTAGGTTAGGTTAGGTTAGGTTAGGTTAGGTTAGGTTAGGTTAGGTTAGGTTAGGTTAGGTTAGGTTAGGTTAGGTTAGGTTAGGTTAGGTTAGGTTAGGTTAGGTTAGGTTAGGTTAGGTTAGGTTAGGTTAGGTTAGGTTAGGTTAGGTTAGGTTAGGTTAGGTTAGGTTAGGTTAGGTTAGGTTAGGTTAGGTTAGGTTAGGTTAGGTTAGGTTAGGTTAGGTTAGGTTAGGTTAGGTTAGGTTAGGTTAGGTTAGGTTAGGTTAGGTTAGGTTAGGTTAGGTTAGGTTAGGTTAGGTTAGGTTAGGTTAGGTTAGGTTAGGTTAGGTTAGGTTAGGTTAGGTTAGGTTAGGTTAGGTTAGGTTAGGTTAGGTTAGGTTAGGTTAGGTTAGGTTAGGTTAGGTTAGGTTAGGTTAGGTTAGGTTAGGTTAGGTTAGGTTAGGTTAGGTTAGGTTAGGTTAGGTTAGGTTAGGTTAGGTTAGGTTAGGTTAGGTTAGGTTAGGTTAGGTTAGGTTAGGTTAGGTTAGGTTAGGTTAGGTTAGGTTAGGTTAGGTTAGGTTAGGTTAGGTTAGGTTAGGTTAGGTTAGGTTAGGTTAGGTTAGGTTAGGTTAGGTTAGGTTAGGTTAGGTTAGGTTAGGTTAGGTTAGGTTAGGTTAGGTTAGGTTAGGTTAGGTTAGGTTAGGTTAGGTTAGGTTAGGTTAGGTTAGGTTAGGTTAGGTTAGGTTAGGTTAGGTTAGGTTAGGTTAGGTTAGGTTAGGTTAGGTTAGGTTAGGTTAGGTTAGGTTAGGTTAGGTTAGGTTAGGTTAGGTTAGGTTAGGTTAGGTTAGGTTAGGTTAGGTTAGGTTAGGTTAGGTTAGGTTAGGTTAGGTTAGGTTAGGTTAGGTTAGGTTAGGTTAGGTTAGGTTAGGTTAGGTTAGGTTAGGTTAGGTTAGGTTAGGTTAGGTTAGGTTAGGTTAGGTTAGGTTAGGTTAGGTTAGGTTAGGTTAGGTTAGGTTAGGTTAGGTTAGGTTAGGTTAGGTTAGGTTAGGTTAGGTTAGGTTAGGTTAGGTTAGGTTAGGTTAGGTTAGGTTAGGTTAGGTTAGGTTAGGTTAGGTTAGGTTAGGTTAGGTTAGGTTAGGTTAGGTTAGGTTAGGTTAGGTTAGGTTAGGTTAGGTTAGGTTAGGTTAGGTTAGGTTAGGTTAGGTTAGGTTAGGTTAGGTTAGGTTAGGTTAGGTTAGGTTAGGTTAGGTTAGGTTAGGTTAGGTTAGGTTAGGTTAGGTTAGGTTAGGTTAGGTTAGGTTAGGTTAGGTTAGGTTAGGTTAGGTTAGGTTAGGTTAGGTTAGGTTAGGTTAGGTTAGGTTAGGTTAGGTTAGGTTAGGTTAGGTTAGGTTAGGTTAGGTTAGGTTAGGTTAGGTTAGGTTAGGTTAGGTTAGGTTAGGTTAGGTTAGGTTAGGTTAGGTTAGGTTAGGTTAGGTTAGGTTAGGTTAGGTTAGGTTAGGTTAGGTTA
>CAVNZL010000013.1:5000-22500 GCA_963693355.1 Pontia daplidice | reverse complement strand
GGTTAGGTTAGGTTAGGTTAGGTTAGGTTAGGTTAGGTTAGGTTAGGTTAGGTTAGGTTAGGTTAGGTTAGGTTAGGTTAGGTTAGGTTAGGTTAGGTTAGGTTAGGTTAGGTTAGGTTAGGTTAGGTTAGGTTAGGTTAGGTTAGGTTATTTTTTTTTTTTTTTTTTTTTTTTTTTTTTTTAATTGAATCACCTAGTGGCCTACTCCACGGCACCGGGCAGGTCCGTGGCCGAGGAAGCTATTCGACAAGTGTTTATTTATTCACATAATATTCATATAAAATACAATACAGTTTTTTACAAGTGCAGAGTAATTTACATAAATAGGGTTTGGATCTGCAGCGGATGGAGCTATTCGATACTCTGCTTTCCGCTGCAGATCCCTTATAATTATAATGAGCTTACAACTAAGGTTAAAATTAAACATAAAAAAAAAAAAAAAAATCGTTTGGTGTATACATTTTGGTTTCTGAAACTAAAATTAAAATTAAAATCGGTTACAACAAAAATTGAAGCGGTAGTATTACACAAAGTATTTACAGAAGCTTAAGTTTATTATCATATGATGCGGGATCAGGATTACCATGGTGAAGACTAAATTTACAAATTTTCCTATGTGAAATGAAGATATTACAATAACTTAGCTTAGAGTGTAAAACAAAAATTGTGTATAATTAACAAAGAAACTTAAGATTAAAATAAGATTGAATGGTTAATAAGATTAAAAGTTAAAGAGACAGGGTAAGTTTGTAAATTGAATGATTAAATGAATAAAAAGGTAAATACAAATTTATAAGAGTTTATGTGCCATTGTACACCTTTAAATTGTTTACAATATATTTAATGAGTGAGTCGAACGACTTCGCCGAGGTTTCTTTGGCTATGAGCTCGGCTATGTTGTATGGATCAACATTGATGACGGAGCATGTGTGTTCGTGTGTGTGTCTTTGAAGGTCGAATCTGGGGCATTCACGAATGAGGTGTATGAGGTCTTGTGTGGATGTGTTGTTGCAAGGGCAGTGTGGGTTATTAGTTATGTGAAATCTGTGTAAGTAGTCTTTAGCAAATGAGTGAGCGGTAAGGAATTGTGTCATATGAAAAGATGTAGGGATGGCGAGGAAAAATGAGTGTATGTTGTTAAGATGTGGGAGAAGTTTTTTGGTGAATGCCCCAGTTGTTGCTTCAGTGTAACGTGCCTGTGTCTTGTGTTGTGTGTCTAGTTTGATTAAGTGTTTAATATGGGAGATGGGACATGAGATGAGGTCGGGGGATTTGTGTAGTGATGCTGCTTTATTAGCAGCAATGTCGGCTAACTCATTACCTTGTATGCCTGAGTGGCCTTTCACCCAGTGAAATAAAATGTTCGCAGATTTGGATTTAAGCAGTTGAAGAGTGTTGTGTATGTCAGAAACAATAGGGTGAGTGTTGGTGTATTGTTTGAGTGCTGCAATAGCAGACTGTGAATCGGTGTGGATGATGGCCTGTGTGATGTTCCTGTTGTGTAGATAGGATGTGGCGTGTTTGATAGCAGCCAGCTCAGCCTGGAAGACCGAACTGGTGCTGTGTAGTTTGATATGTTTTGTGTAGGTGTGTTTGTGGGTATCTTCGTCGCCGTTCGATGTTGAGGAAGGTGAGGGTGAGTAGACAACGAACGCGGCGCCGGTAGAACCGTCGTCGTGTTTGCTGCCGTCTGTATATATGTGATGATGTGAAGTGTGGTCCAATTCAGCGTATGCCTCTTTGGTAAGTGTTGTAATAGGATTCCGATCTGCAGGATGAAGTAAGTCTGAGGAGCACACAGGGGTCTCTATGGGTATGTCGTGCGGAAGTCTGTTTGTGTGTCTAGTTATACGCATAGCTTCGATCTCAGCAACCTCTAAGAGCTTGAGATCGAGAGGTGTGAAGCGAGCTAGAGCGATCGCTGCATTTGCAGACACCGTCCTAAAGGCTCGAATGGCGCGAAGGGCGAAGCCCCTTTGCAGACTAATAAGTTTTTTACTAATTGTCTTCTTAACAGCGATGTGTCCCCACACACTGGAAGCGTAAGTTATGATCGGCTCAATAACCATTGAGTATATTATGCGTATGTTTTCGGGGTGTGGGCCCCATGTGTTTCGTGTGTAAATTTGTAGCTTTTTGAATATGTTGTGTGCTTTATGTAGGGTGTGGTTTAGATGGTCGTTAAAGAGTAATTTGTTGTCAATGACAACTCCGAGATAAGTGATGTTTTTGCTGAAGGCGAGTGTAGTGTTGTCGAAAAGGATCCGTGAGTGTTCTGACTGTTTTGTGAAAGCAATGAGTTGTGTTTTGGAAGGGCCAAAGTGCAGCTTGACGCTTTGACCCCAAAGACGGATGGTTTCTAAGGCTGTGTTGGTGTGATTTTGAATAGTGTTTAGGTTCTGTGCGGAGACGACCAAAAGGACGTCATCCGCATAGGCCTGTATGTAGCAGCCGGGAGGTAGCTCGGTGTTATTGAGGAGGTCGTTAACGATAAGGTTCCACAGAATTGGTCCGCATGCAGAGCCCTGCACGCATCCCTTCTCTGTGGATTGTGTAATTTTTGTGTTACCTAAGTGTAGTGTTACAGACCTCTGCGACAAGTAGCTGCGCAGGGTGTTGTATAGATTGGCTGGGCATTGAGCTTGTTTGAGGCCATTGAGCACCGCCGGCCACCAAGCATTGTCAAACGCCGCTTTGATGTCCAGCGAAACTGCAATAACCTGTTGTTTATTGGCTTTTGCGTTTTTAATTGTGTCCAGGGCGCGGTGAATCGCTTGCACCGTTCCAGTTTGCTCAGTGAAGCCGAATTGTTTGTCGCTAAGAAGACCTAGCTTATTAGCTTTGTATGTGATCCTCTTAGTGATGAGTTTTTCGAGTGTTTTGCCGAACACAGGGATAAGTCCAATGGGGCGATAAGAGGACAACGATGTGTAGTCGTTCCTATTGGGTTTAGGTATCACTTTGACCGTTGCTTCTTTCCATGGAATGGGAAAGTGAGCAATGTCAACGCATCGGTTAAGTAGTTTAAGAAAGAGCTCAGGATATGATTTAAACACTACAAGGCATATGTCGCTGGTCAGGTGGTCGTGACCAGGAGCTTTTTTATGACTAATTGACTCAATTGCGTGAGTCACTTCTTGTAGAGTGAACGGAGGATCATCCGCTGTGTCCGGAGGGAAGTCGATAGTGTCAGTGAGTGTGTGGTGTCGGGATTCGGTATTAGGCAAATCTTTAGGATAAAAATGGTTCAGCAGTGCTTGAGCTGTTTCAAGCTCAGTTTTAGTATATGTATTGTTAATGAGGAGCGTTCCCGGCTGGATGTTAGGTGTGGAGTTTTTAAGAAGGCGATTGGTAACAGACCAAACGTCTTCTTTGTCTTGTGTCTCGCAAAATTCCTTAAAGCTGTGTATGGATGCTTCTCGCATAGATGTGGTGTATTTTTGTCTAGTGTTATTGTACTGATCAATAAGATCAGTACTAGGTGTGTTTTGTCCCCTGGAGGAGCGACACAACTTGTGATGGAGCCTGCGACATTCACCGCTAAGTTCCTCGAGGTGATCGTTCCACCAGGGAGCTTTAGGTTTGCGTGATCCTTTCCGAATGGGGAATGTATCTGTGCAGGCTGTGTTTATATGTTTGGTGAGATCATTAATAAAAGTATCTATTGCGTGGGGTGAAGCCTCGGAGATGTCAAAGTCTAATATGTCGGAGTTGGCGAAGTGCGTGTGTAATGATTCTTTGAATAGTTGCCAATTGGCATTTTGTGTTTTATATCTAAAAGTTGTATTTGTGTGTGCGTTTGGTATGTGTTTATGTGTATAGCGTAGTGAGAAAGTGATAGGGTTATGTTGTGAATGCGGAAATAAGCCGCTGTGAGCTTTCCAATTGGAAATGTGTTGTGCTAAGTGTGAAGTTGTGAATGTGAGGTCGATTATCGAAGAGCGCGTTTGGCCGTGTGTAATTGTTTCGAACGTAGGTGTGTGAGTGTCGTTATGTATGATGAGGTCGTGTATGAGAAGGAGGTCAGCGACATCGTAGCCTCGCGAGTTGTATCTGGCGTGAAGTCCACTGCCCCAAAGAGGGTGCCAAGCGTTGAAGTCTCCCGCAATGAGGATGTGTGCGTTTGGATAATCTGCTAGGAATTTGTCTAAAGTTTGTAATGTGTTTGACTGATCAGTGTTTGGTTCAATGTAAATGGAGATAAAGAACAGTGTATTAATGTTAGTTGTGACGGATATAGTTACTATGTTGTTTGTAGTGTATTGGGTGAGAATGTGTGCATTAATGCGTTGTGTGGTGATAATGCAGGCTTTCGTAGGTCCCTCATTTGTAGATTGGAATACCCGAAAGCCTGGAATGTGTGAAAGTGTGTTGTTAGTGTTGTTGTAGGGTTCAGATATGAAAGCGATGTCAGTGTTAGTGTTAATGAGGTGCAATTTAAACTCGTGAAGTGCAAGGCGAGATCTATCTAGATTCGCTTGTGTAATTTTGAATGAATGCATGTCTGGGTGTTGTTAATAGTTAATCTTGGCCTCAATGCGGGCCTTCATCGCTTTCACTTTGGGGCAGTTTTCGCTGTCGGCACGGTGGTTAACATTGGTTTTGGTCTTAAACTGCGCGTTGTGCTCGTTGCAGTTGGCGCAGGTGTGTGTGATGGATGAGTGAGCTTCTGCCGGTTTGCAGTCTGTGGTTTCGTGTTGGCCAGCGCACTTCGCACACGTGGGTGAGGATGCAGGGCACCTGGATTTGGTATGACCGAAATTCATACAACGCCTGCATTGTATGAATGGGGAGAAGTTGGAACAGTGGACGTGTTGGTATGATATCGCGACGTGCCCCATCTCCACAAATCTGTGCCAGGCGGAAGAGGAGGTGGTGAGTACAATGTTATATAAGTTGTCGTTACGATTGTTACGACGAAACTTAATTGAAAACTTTTCATTAGTTAACTCGGGGTTTTGATCCCGTATCGTTTCCATAAGCTCTTCCTCTGGCACAGACTTGCTTATCCCCTTCAGGATGATCATGGGATCAAGTCTCCTCTCATTCTCCGCTTTGAGGGAAGAAGACTTGCGAAGTTGTTGGAGAGCGTCATCCCTGTGCTCCTCGGACTTAAAAGTTATTTTTAGTTTCCCTTTGGAAAGGGGGGAGATCTTGAGCGGAGCGTATCCGCCCTGTCGGTAGTTGATACCCGTCCTGACCTTCTCCAGCATGGCCTGCGGTGTGGTATCAGAGCCTCCACTGACCACAATGGAGGGGCCAGGAGCAGGCTTAGGAGGAGAGGCTGTCACTTTCGCGTATGTAGTTGTCTCGTGTGTACGGTGAGCATTCGATGAATCTAAGGTCTGTTTACTGAATGAGTTGATTTTATTAGTTATTTGTGTGATGTTGTTTTTATTGTCTTGGAGTAGTTTTGCGTGAGCGTCAATTTTGGCCGTAAGGGCGTTCGCAGCTTCGGTAAAAGCTGCGATGTCTGGTGTGGGTGGGGGGACTGGGGTAGGTTCAGTTTGAGTTTGAGGCAGTGATTGTATAACGGCGGGTGAAACCGCTAAGTCATATAGTTTTTGCAGCGCCTTCTCGATGGTCACCTTTAATTCGGTTTTCAGGTTCCTGGATGTGCTAAGGGCCTCCCTGGCCTTCTGGAGCCACAGCTTAGCCTCCGCTTGTGTAGTCATGTTAGAGTTGACTAGGCGCGAGGCTTTAGCTGCAGATCCAGACCCAGAGAGAGCCGCGGGAGAGAAGTCCGCAAGGAATTGACCTAGCGGTATGCGTTGTGGGGATACGTGTTGTTGTTGATTAGTGTCAGAGGGTGGTTTAGTGGGACTAAGAGCCCGTGGTGTGTTAGGGGGTGTACGTTTGATCATTGTTTTGGGTGTTCTTTCAGATGACAGAGAAAAATTATCGACTGATGTATATGGATGATTTGATAATTTTGTTAAAGTTGTGATTTGGTACTATCTGTGTGAGGGTGTCCGGTAAGTAAATGTATAATGTATGGTATATCAAAATGATTGGCGAAATGAGCTCTATTTAAAGGTGTATGACACAGTTACAAAAGATTTGAAAAAAAAATAAGGTTAACAAGGATAAAGTAAATAATTTTGAAATTTTTCCAAAAACGTAATGTTTAGTAAACCGATTTTACAAGTTAATCTAGGTTTAAATTCTAATAGGTTTATCTTAAAATGTGCTTCTTAATGAGCTCTATTCAATGTTATACTGCACATAGGTGGTTAAAGGTCAGATATTTATTTATCAGCCTGGAAATGAAAAGTTGCATGAAAAATGTACAACTTTTTGTTAGGAAAAGAAGAGAAAAATTTGAAAATGAGTGTGTAAAATAATTAAAAGTTATTGTTGTTATATACTAAAATGAGCGCCTAGAGGAGCTCTATATATTGGAATATACAAATTAGTTAAAAGAGATTGTAAATTAGAGTTATCAAAGATATTTATGTGAAAATTTTTAAAATTTTTTAAAAATAGAAACCTTGCAAATCGGTTTAGCTAAATGAAATAATGATAAATTTATGCCTGATTATATATTAAAAGATGCACCAAGATGTGCTCTATCTGATGATATAACATGTAACTAGTGTTTTGGAGCAGAAAAGCCCATAAACAATGATTGATAGGAGTAAATTGACAATTTTTTGTAAAAATTATTTTTAAAAGACGAATTTAAATAAGAAAAAATTTAAGTAAAATTTGTTATTATATACTGTTGTGTACCTTAGGCGGAGCTCTTTCGTTTGGTATGCTGAACTTCACTCCAGGTCTTGTGGGGCCAGGGTTATCCCCTGCGGAGTCGCTGGACCTTCCGGTAGACCGGTGATTCTGATGTCGGATGGTGAGTTTCCCTCAAAAGCGGTTCTCATTAGAGAACAAAAATGACGTCAGATTTTCGATCCGGGGCTCCGTTTCGGCGCTAGGGCTTCGACAACTTTATCACGGAATGGCGTCGCCGGCCCTTTTTCCGGAGAAAATTCGGCAAAAATTGAATATAGGAGATATAATTCTGTAATTTTCAGGATGAACTCTACAATAGTTAATCTATCTTTTTATATAATAAAAAAGGTATGTCCTCGATCTGCTTTAAGAAATATAGGTGGGCAAAGTTTATGTGAGTTGACAACTTTCTGCAAATGGCTTGTGGAAAATTTTCCAGAAGTTAGTTTTAAAAGAAAAAATATGTCGTCTTAATGAGGCCAGGCCAGGCCAGGCCAGGCCAGGCCAGGCCAGGCCAGGCCAGGCCAGGCCAGGCCAGGCCAGGCCAGGCCAGGCCAGGCCAGGCCAGGCCAGGCCAGGCCAGGCCAGGCCAGGCCAGGCCAGGCCAGGCCAGGCCAGGCCAGGCCAGGCCAGGCCAGGCCAGGCCAGGCCAGGCCAGGCCAGGCCAGGCCAGGCCAGGCCAGGCCAGGCCAGGCCAGGCCAGGCCAGGCCAGGCCAGGCCAGGCCAGGCCAGGCCAGGCCAGGCCAGGCCAGCCAGGCCAGGCCAGGCCAGGCCAGGCCAGGCCAGGCCAGGCCAGGCCAGGCCAGGCCAGGCCAGGCCAGGCCAGGCCAGGCCAGGCCAGGCCAGGCCAGGCCAGGCCAGGCCAGGCCAGGCCAGGCCAGGCCAGGCCAGGCCAGGCCAGGCCAGGCCAGGCCAGGCCAGGCCAGGCCAGGCCAGGCCAGGCCAGGCCAGGCCAGGCCAGGCCAGGCCAGGCCAGGCCAGGCCAGGCCAGGCCAGGCCAGGCCAGGCCAGGCCAGGCCAGGCCAGGCCAGGCCAGGCCAGGCCAGGCCAGGCCAGGCCAGGCCAGGCCAGGCCAGGCCAGGCCAGGCCAGGCCAGGCCAGGCCAGGCCAGGCCAGGCCAGGCCAGGCCAGGCCAGGCCAGGCCAGGCCAGGCCAGGCCAGGGCCAGGCCAGGCCAGGCCAGGCCAGGCCAGGCCAGGCCAGGGCCAGGCCAGGCCAGGCCAGGCCAGGCCAGGCCAGGCCAGGCCAGGCCAGGCCAGGCCAGGCCAGGCCAGGCCAGGCCAGGCCAGGCCAGGCCAGGCCAGGCCAGGCCAGGCCAGGCCAGGCCAGGCCAGGCCAGGCCAGGCCAGGCCAGGCCAGGCCAGGCCAGGCCAGGCCAGGCCAGGCCAGGCCAGGCCAGGCCAGGCCAGGCCAGGCCAGGCCAGGCCAGGCCAGGCCAGGCCAGGCCAGGGCCAGGCCAGGCCAGGCCAGGCCAGGCCAGGCCAGGCCAGGCCAGGCCAGGCCAGGCCAGGCCAGGCCAGGCCAGGCCAGGCCAGGCCAGGCCAGGCCAGGCCAGGCCAGGCCAGGCCAGGCCAGGCCAGGCCAGGCCAGGCCAGGCCAGGCCAGGCCAGGCCAGGCCAGGCCAGGCCAGGCCAGGCCAGGCCAGGCCAGGCCAGGCCAGGCCAGGCCAGGCCAGGCCAGGCCAGGCCAGGCCAGGCCAGGCCAGGCCAGGCCAGGCCAGGCCAGGCCAGGCCAGGCCAGGCCAGGCCAGGCCAGGCCAGGCCAGGCCAGGCCAGGCCAGGCCAGGCCAGGCCAGGCCAGGCCAGGCCAGGCCAGGCCAGGCCAGGCCAGGCCAGGCCAGGCCAGGCCAGGCCAGGCCAGGCCAGGCCAGGCCAGGCCAGGCCAGGCCAGGCCAGGCCAGGCCAGGCCAGGCCAGGCCAGGCCAGGCCAGGCCAGGCCAGGCCAGGCCAGGCCAGGCCAGGCCAGGCCAGGCCAGGCCAGGCCAGGCCAGGCCAGGCCAGGCCAGGCCAGGCCAGGCCAGGCCAGGCCAGGCCAGGCCAGGCCAGGCCAGGCCAGGCCAGGCCAGGCCAGGCCAGGCCAGGCCAGGCCAGGCCAGGCCAGGCCAGGCCAGGCCAGGCCAGGCCAGGCCAGGCCAGGCCAGGCCAGGCCAGGCCAGGCCAGGCCAGGCCAGGCCAGGCCAGGCCAGGCCAGGCCAGGCCAGGCCAGGCCAGGCCAGGCCAGGCCAGGCCAGGCCAGGCCAGGCCAGGCCAGGCCAGGCCAGGCCAGGCCAGGCCAGGCCAGGCCAGGCCAGGCCAGGCCAGGCCAGGCCAGGCCAGGCCAGGCCAGGCCAGGCCAGGCCAGGCCAGGCCAGGCCAGGCCAGGCCAGGCCAGGCCAGGCCAGGCCAGGCCAGGCCAGGCCAGGCCAGGCCAGGCCAGGCCAGGCCAGGCCAGGCCAGGCCAGGCCAGGCCAGGCCAGGCCAGGCCAGGCCAGGCCAGGCCAGGCCAGGCCAGGCCAGGCCAGGCCAGGCCAGGCCAGGCCAGGCCAGGCCAGGCCAGGGCCAGGCCAGGCCAGGCCAGGCCAGGCCAGGCCAGGCCAGGCCAGGCCAGGCCAGGCCAGGCCAGGCCAGGCCAGGCCAGGCCAGGCCAGGCCAGGCCAGGCCAGGCCAGGCCAGGCCAGGCCAGGCCAGGCCAGGGCCAGGCCAGGCCAGGCCAGGCCAGGCCAGGCCAGGCCAGGCCAGGCCAGGCCAGGCCAGGCCAGGCCAGGCCAGGCCAGGCCAGGCCAGGCCAGGCCAGGCCAGGCCAGGCCAGGCCAGGCCAGGCCAGGCCAGGCCAGGCCAGGCCAGGCCAGGCCAGGCCAGGCCAGGCCAGGCCAGGCCAGGCCAGGCCAGGCCAGGCCAGGCCAGGCCAGGCCAGGCCAGGCCAGGCCAGGCCAGGCCAGGCCAGGCCAGGCCAGGCCAGGCCAGGCCAGGCCAGGCCAGGCCAGGCCAGGCCAGGCCAGGCCAGGCCAGGCCAGGCCAGGCCAGGCCAGGCCAGGCCAGGCCAGGCCAGGCCAGGCCAGGCCAGGCCAGGCCAGGCCAGGCCAGGCCAGGCCAGGCCAGGCCAGGCCAGGCCAGGCCAGGCCAGGCCAGGCCAGGCCAGGCCAGGCCAGGCCAGGCCAGGCCAGGCCAGGCCAGGCCAGGCCAGGCCAGGCCAGGCCAGGCCAGGCCAGGCCAGGCCAGGCCAGGCCAGGCCAGGCCAGGCCAGGCCAGGCCAGGCCAGGCCAGGCCAGGCCAGGCCAGGCCAGGCCAGGCCAGGCCAGGCCAGGCCAGGCCAGGCCAGGCCAGGCCAGGCCAGGCCAGGCCAGGCCAGGCCAGGCCAGGCCAGGCCAGGCCAGGCCAGGCCAGGCCAGGCCAGGCCAGGCCAGGCCAGGCCAGGCCAGGCCAGGCCAGGCCAGGCCAGGCCAGGCCAGGCCAGGCCAGGCCAGGCCAGGCCAGGCCAGGCCAGGCCAGGCCAGGCCAGGCCAGGCCAGGCCAGGCCAGGCCAGGCCAGGCCAGGCCAGGCCAGGCCAGGCCAGGCCAGGCCAGGCCAGGCCAGGCCAGGCCAGGCCAGGCCAGGCCAGGCCAGGCCAGGCCAGGCCAGGCCAGGCCAGGCCAGGCCAGGCCAGGCCAGGCCAGGCCAGGCCAGGCCAGGCCAGGCCAGGCCAGGCCAGGCCAGGCCAGGCCAGGCCAGGCCAGGCCAGGCCAGGCCAGGCCAGGCCAGGCCAGGCCAGGCCAGGCCAGGCCAGGCCAGGCCAGGCCAGGCCAGGCCAGGCCAGGCCAGGCCAGGCCAGGCCAGGGCCAGGCCAGGCCAGGCCAGGCCAGGCCAGGCCAGGCCAGGCCAGGCCAGGCCAGGCCAGGCCAGGCCAGGCCAGGCCAGGCCAGGCCAGGCCAGGCCAGGCCAGGCCAGGCCAGGCCAGGCCAGGCCAGGCCAGGCCAGGCCAGGCCAGGCCAGGCCAGGCCAGGCCAGGCCAGGCCAGGCCAGGCCAGGCCAGGCCAGGCCAGGCCAGGCCAGGCCAGGCCAGGCCAGGCCAGGCCAGGCCAGGCCAGGCCAGGCCAGGCCAGGCCAGGCCAGGCCAGGCCAGGCCAGGCCAGGCCAGGCCAGGCCAGGCCAGGCCAGGCCAGGCCAGGCCAGGCCAGGCCAGGCCAGGCCAGGCCAGGCCAGGCCAGGCCAGGCCAGGCCAGGCCAGGCCAGGCCAGGCCAGGCCAGGCCAGGCCAGGCCAGGCCAGGCCAGGCCAGGCCAGGCCAGGCCAGGCCAGGCCAGGCCAGGCCAGGCCAGGCCAGGCCAGGCCAGGCCAGGCCAGGCCAGGCCAGGCCAGGCCAGGCCAGGCCAGGCCAGGCCAGGCCAGGCCAGGCCAGGCCAGGCCAGGCCAGGCCAGGCCAGGCCAGGCCAGGCCAGGCCAGGCCAGGCCAGGCCAGGCCAGGCCAGGCCAGGCCAGGCCAGGCCAGGCCAGGCCAGGCCAGGCCAGGCCAGGCCAGGCCAGGCCAGGCCAGGCCAGGCCAGGCCAGGCCAGGCCAGGCCAGGCCAGGCCAGGCCAGGCCAGGCCAGGCCAGGCCAGGCCAGGCCAGGCCAGGCCAGGCCAGGCCAGGCCAGGCCAGGCCAGGCCAGGCCAGGCCAGGCCAGGCCAGGCCAGGCCAGGCCAGGCCAGGCCAGGCCAGGCCAGGCCAGGCCAGGCCAGGCCAGGCCAGGCCAGGCCAGGCCAGGCCAGGCCAGGCCAGGCCAGGCCAGGCCAGGCCAGGCCAGGCCAGGCCAGGCCAGGCCAGGCCAGGCCAGGCCAGGCCAGGCCAGGCCAGGCCAGGCCAGGCCAGGCCAGGCCAGGCCAGGCCAGGCCAGGCCAGGCCAGGCCAGGCCAGGCCAGGCCAGGCCAGGCCAGGCCAGGCCAGGCCAGGCCAGGCCAGGCCAGGCCAGGCCAGGCCAGGCCAGGCCAGGCCAGGCCAGGCCAGGCCAGGCCAGGCCAGGCCAGGCCAGGCCAGGCCAGGCCAGGCCAGGCCAGGCCAGGCCAGGCCAGGCCAGGCCAGGGCCAGGCCAGGCCAGGCCAGGCCAGGCCAGGCCAGGCCAGGCCAGGCCAGGCCAGGCCAGGCCAGGCCAGGCCAGGCCAGGCCAGGCCAGGCCAGGCCAGGCCAGGCCAGGCCAGGCCAGGCCAGGCCAGGCCAGGCCAGGCCAGGGCCAGGCCAGGCCAGGCCAGGCCAGGCCAGGCCAGGCCAGGCCAGGCCAGGCCAGGCCAGGCCAGGCCAGGCCAGGCCAGGCCAGGCCAGGCCAGGCCAGGCCAGGCCAGGCCAGGCCAGGCCAGGCCAGGCCAGGCCAGGCCAGGCCAGGCCAGGCCAGGCCAGGCCAGGCCAGGCCAGGCCAGGCCAGGCCAGGCCAGGCCAGGCCAGGCCAGGCCAGGCCAGGCCAGGCCAGGCCAGGCCAGGCCAGGCCAGGCCAGGCCAGGCCAGGCCAGGCCAGGCCAGGCCAGGCCAGGCCAGGCCAGGCCAGGCCAGGCCAGGCCAGGCCAGGCCAGGCCAGGCCAGGCCAGGCCAGGCCAGGCCAGGCCAGGCCAGGCCAGGCCAGGCCAGGCCAGGCCAGGCCAGGCCAGGCCAGGCCAGGCCAGGCCAGGCCAGGCCAGGCCAGGCCAGGCCAGGCCAGGCCAGGCCAGGCCAGGCCAGGCCAGGCCAGGCCAGGCCAGGCCAGGCCAGGCCAGGCCAGGCCAGGCCAGGCCAGGCCAGGCCAGGCCAGGCCAGGCCAGGCCAGGCCAGGCCAGGCCAGGCCAGGCCAGGCCAGGCCAGGCCAGGCCAGGCCAGGCCAGGCCAGGCCAGGCCAGGCCAGGCCAGGCCAGGCCAGGCCAGGCCAGGCCAGGCCAGGCCAGGCCAGGCCAGGCCAGGCCAGGCCAGGCCAGGCCAGGCCAGGCCAGGCCAGGCCAGGCCAGGCCAGGCCAGGCCAGGCCAGGCCAGGCCAGGCCAGGCCAGGCCAGGCCAGGCCAGGCCAGGCCAGGCCAGGCCAGGCCAGGCCAGGCCAGGCCAGGCCAGGCCAGGCCAGGCCAGGCCAGGCCAGGCCAGGCCAGGCCAGGCCAGGCCAGGCCAGGCCAGGCCAGGCCAGGCCAGGCCAGGCCAGGCCAGGCCAGGCCAGGCCAGGCCAGGCCAGGCCAGGCCAGGCCAGGCCAGGCCAGGCCAGGCCAGGCCAGGCCAGGCCAGGCCAGGCCAGGCCAGGCCAGGCCAGGCCAGGCCAGGCCAGGCCAGGCCAGGCCAGGCCAGGCCAGGCCAGGCCAGGCCAGGCCAGGCCAGGCCAGGCCAGGCCAGGCCAGGCCAGGCCAGGCCAGGCCAGGCCAGGCCAGGCCAGGCCAGGCCAGGCCAGGCCAGGCCAGGCCAGGCCAGGCCAGGCCAGGCCAGGCCAGGCCAGGCCAGGCCAGGCCAGGCCAGGCCAGGCCAGGCCAGGCCAGGCCAGGCCAGGCCAGGCCAGGCCAGGCCAGGCCAGGCCAGGCCAGGCCAGGCCAGGCCAGGCCAGGCCAGGCCAGGCCAGGCCAGGCCAGGCCAGGCCAGGCCAGGCCAGGCCAGGCCAGGCCAGGCCAGGCCAGGCCAGGCCAGGCCAGGCCAGGCCAGGCCAGGCCAGGCCAGGCCAGGCCAGGCCAGGCCAGGCCAGGCCAGGCCAGGCCAGGCCAGGCCAGGCCAGGCCAGGCCAGGCCAGGCCAGGCCAGGCCAGGCCAGGCCAGGCCAGGCCAGGCCAGGCCAGGCCAGGCCAGGCCAGGCCAGGCCAGGCCAGGCCAGGCCAGGCCAGGCCAGGCCAGGCCAGGCCAGGCCAGGCCAGGCCAGGCCAGGCCAGGCCAGGCCAGGCCAGGCCAGGCCAGGCCAGGCCAGGCCAGGCCAGGCCAGGCCAGGCCAGGCCAGGCCAGGCCAGGCCAGGCCAGGCCAGGCCAGGCCAGGCCAGGCCAGGCCAGGCCAGGCCAGGCCAGGCCAGGCCAGGCCAGGCCAGGCCAGGCCAGGCCAGGCCAGGCCAGGCCAGGCCAGGCCAGGCCAGGCCAGGCCAGGCCAGGCCAGGCCAGGCCAGGCCAGGCCAGGCCAGGCCAGGCCAGGCCAGGCCAGGCCAGGCCAGGCCAGGCCAGGCCAGGCCAGGCCAGGCCAGGCCAGGCCAGGCCAGGCCAGGCCAGGCCAGGCCAGGCCAGGCCAGGCCAGGCCAGGCCAGGCCAGGCCAGGCCAGGCCAGGCCAGGCCAGGCCAGGCCAGGCCAGGCCAGGCCAGGCCAGGCCAGGCCAGGCCAGGCCAGGCCAGGCCAGGCCAGGCCAGGCCAGGCCAGGCCAGGCCAGGCCAGGCCAGGCCAGGCCAGGCCAGGCCAGGCCAGGCCAGGCCAGGCCAGGCCAGGCCAGGCCAGGCCAGGCCAGGCCAGGCCAGGCCAGGCCAGGCCAGGCCAGGCCAGGCCAGGCCAGGCCAGGCCAGGCCAGGCCAGGCCAGGCCAGGCCAGGCCAGGCCAGGCCAGGCCAGGCCAGGCCAGGCCAGGCCAGGCCAGGCCAGGCCAGGCCAGGCCAGGCCAGGCCAGGCCAGGCCAGGCCAGGCCAGGCCAGGCCAGGCCAGGCCAGGCCAGGCCAGGCCAGGCCAGGCCAGGCCAGGCCAGGCCAGGCCAGGCCAGGCCAGGCCAGGCCAGGCCAGGCCAGGCCAGGCCAGGCCAGGCCAGGCCAGGCCAGGCCAGGCCAGGCCAGGCCAGGCCAGGCCAGGCCAGGCCAGGCCAGGCCAGGCCAGGCCAGGCCAGGCCAGGCCAGGCCAGGCCAGGCCAGGCCAGGCCAGGCCAGGCCAGGCCAGGCCAGGCCAGGCCAGGCCAGGCCAGGCCAGGCCAGGCCAGGCCAGGCCAGGCCAGGCCAGGCCAGGCCAGGCCAGGCCAGGCCAGGCCAGGCCAGGCCCCACGGCCAGGCCAGGCCAGGCCAGGCCAGGCCAGGCCAGGCCAGGCCAGGCCAGGCCAGGCCAGGCCAGGCCAGGCCAGGCCAGGCCAGGACCAGGCCAGGCCAGGCCAGGCCCAGGCCAGGCCCAAGGGCCAGGCCAGGCCAGGCCAGGGCCAGGCCGAGGCCAGGCCAGGCTATTTGATACAAATTCCTCCTCTCAACCACCTGTGATTACCCGCGCGCTTTCAATAATTTGTGTACAAAAAACTTCTTAAATTAAATAAAAGTATAAAGTTAAAGTATTTACATGTAAAAAATAATTGGTGTAGAGAAATACAAGACATGAATGTGTTGATATAAACAATGATTAACTTAAGAGTTCAATAATTTAAACACGTAATAAATGGTTTTAGACGCGGTGAGGTGGTTGAGGATCAGTCATGCTATTGGATACAATTCCTTCCCCTCAACCACCTGCGCCATAACCGTGATTTTTACCAGAAAAGGGTGTTATTCTATGTAAACGTAATGTATACAGAAAAGTATTGTAGAACAATGTGAGTAGAATATAATTTAAAACAAGCATAACAATTAAAGTAATTAAATTTAACATAAAGAAAAGGTACAATATATAGTAAAAGAACAGTAGCACATGCTAGTGGTGGTGGGCGCGGGTAAGGTGGTTGAGGATCGGCATGCTATTTGATACAAATTCCTCCTCTCAACCACCTGTAGTAACCCGCGCGTTGTGAGTGCTGTAATGTACAAAAAAATATCCTATAGAGGTATTTGATGATTTAAACATTTTATCAAAAGGTTTAGGCGCGGCAGGGTGGTTGAGGATCAGTCATGCTATTGGATACAATTCCTTCCCCTCAACCACCTGCGCCATTACCGTGATTTGAAAAATAAAAAAGGAAGAAATTTTCTGTACCATGGTGGTGTGAAATTAACCAGAAAGAATAATGACTAAAGAATTTAAAAACTTCAGTCAAAGTAAAGAGAAAAAATGACCATTATAACTGCTTGCGCTAAAAACAGTTCAGATTAACAATGTGACAAATGTAAACGTATTTAATAAGCAAAGTAGTAAAGTAAAAGTGACAATAAAATTAAAAGTAGTATTTTACGAACAAGGTGACAAAATTGGAGCATGTTGCTGAGTAAAAGTAAAAGTAAAAGTGACAATAAAATTGAAAGTAGCGTTTTAAAACACAGTGGGTAAAACATTTTAGACAATAAAAGTGAAAATACAAATAGTAAAAGCTAATAAAGAAATTGGGGAGGTAGAAGGGTGCCAAAGTAAGACGGATAGCAGCTAAGTGTAATCGTAAGTGTGTGTGTAACAGCCGTAGGATGAGAAGGTGTTGTAAGGGATGTAGAGTGGTCTGCGGAAAAGTGAAAGTGAGTAAAAGTGTACAACCGGTCCTTGTGAAGGTGTGTATTATACGGTGTATCTTTGTGATGGCATAAGTGTTTTGTGTGATGTTAGTATTGCGAAGGCTGCCCAAGAACTGTTGCCGTGCGCTGTGGTCATAGTCGACATCGGTGTAGGTTTTAGGTATAGTAGATTTGAGTGTAGGTTGTGTGTTGTGTTGTGTGTTTTGTTTGCTATGGTTTTTGCTGAAGTATATGCGTGTTTAAGCGTAGTCGACTTTTGATTCAACGCGGGCGCGCATAGCTCTGAGTTTGGGGCAACGCTCTGAATCGGCGCGGTGTTGGGTGTCGGTGGTTGTTTTGTGGGTTATGTTGTGTTGGTGGCAGTTTGTGCATGTGAATGTGTGCTCCTTGCACTCAGCGGTAAGATGTTGGGCTGAGCACTTGGCGCATGTGGGTGATTTAGCGGGGCACCGGTTTTTGGTGTGTCCGAAATTCAGGCAGTTCTGACACTGCCTGAATGGTGAGAAGTTCGCACAGTGCACCCGCTGCATGCCGATGTTAACTCTGCCGAGGTCAGCAAAAGCTTTCCAGGCAGAGGGTGTGGTTGTGAGGACCGTGTTATACAGTGAGGTGTTACGGTTGTTGGCCAAGAATTTAATTGAGAATGTATGATTAGTGAGTGTTGGGTTCTGATCCCTAATAGTGTGAATGAGGTCAAACTCCGGTATGTTCTTGGATATGCCCTTCAAGATGATCATTGGACTAATCCGCTTCTCATCTTGGGCCTTAATTGTGTTAGTGTTGTTGAGTTGTGTGACTGTGTGCTTTTTATGGTCTTCGGATTCGAAGACCATTTTGAGTTTATTGTTTGAGAGTGGAGTGACCTTAAGTGGTGCGTATCCACCCTGGCGGAAGTTTACTGTTTTGCAAATTTGTGTGATAAGTTTTTCTGTTGTTTCAAACCCCTCACCGGAAACAATAATTGAAGGGCCAACGGGTGCTTTAGGGGCCGCGGTGGCCGTGGCGTATGTTTTGGTTTTGATCTTGTCGGTAGTGTTATTCGTGTATTCGGTGATGGTGGGTTTGGGTGTGGATTTCAATTGTTTATTGAGTGCGCTGATGGCCTTATTGGATTCCTCGAGGAGCTTTGTGTGTTGGTCGATTTTCTCAATTAATAGTGTAGTGTTAGTGTTGGTGTCAGGGTTGGATTTGTTTGTTTCATCCGTTGCAACTGCGGGAGGCTTAGAGGGGGAGGGGGAGGGGGAGGGAGAACCAAAGTGTGCTATGACTCCGAAGAGTCCGTCTATCGCCTCTGTGATTGCTACCTTCAGTTCCGTTTTTAGGTTTCTGGAGGCAGCGATGGCGTCCAAGCCCTTTCGCCTGTACTCTCTCGCCATAAGAGTGTGCGTTGGCTCAGTTAGTTGAACGCTGCGGCTGAAAGCAGGGCTCAGGACTTCGGCAAGAGTCCGTCTCGCCGCAGTGTTGGAGGCAGTCCCAGGTGAAGGGGTCGGGGTGCTCGGTTTTGACGATTTTGGTGGGGAACGGGTAATCATT